>JAHNEJ010001617.1:0-80269 GCA_022559845.1 Amorphophallus konjac | reverse complement strand
GAATAGTCGGACATACATCCAAATCATAACATAAGGGGTCAATCAGTATCGAGATTTTATACGATAGGCATATAGACAAATGACGTACATGCTGAGTGTTGATCGGTCTTCATCAATTGTACAAGATGAGGCAATTGTGCATGTCAATCATTCCATTTGTCCTCTAACATTGGGGCCTAATCCTATAGTGGACACTAGTTATAGTTTGTGTGTGTATGTATTCAATTTCATATAAATCTCTCTCTATCAATTTTTAATCTAAATTATCTTTAATTAAACTGAATATACATATTACATATACATCAATTAAGGTTGATAGTTAATCAAAAAAATAAATATAATTAATCAAGTTACATATATAATAATTTAATATGCAGTTCATACGATCCTAACTATGCATGATCTCCTTAACCGATGCAATCAGTCTTTAGATGGCTTGATCGATCTTTAGAATACGTACAATATCAAAATAAGATTAAAACAATCATATTCGAATAACATGCGTTAGTTCATCACGTGTCTATCTGTACTGTAAAATCTTTAAACACCGTAGGTTTCCCTTTCCAATCTTACTAGTCATCCCAAAATTACTCCTAGTCATTCTCTTCATGTTCGGGACGATTATCTTCTAACCCTTCTTCTTTATATCGTTCTTACGGCTCCTCCTCTCCATCCTTACGCTGGGTGCTCAGAGTAGATAAAAGGATAACAGGAGCAGTGAGGAGGGTTTAAATAGATTGTCCTCAAAATTATTTAGTGGAAAAATTATTCAAGTCAAATTAAAATATTTTCGATATTTTTCTTATGTCGTAAACGATCATCCACTTGTTATAACATCTATATTTGCAACTAACACTTGTCATACACACTTGTCTCATGTCACCAATCCTTTTCATTCATTTTTGACTCTTGTCATAGTCATAATTCCATTCTTACCATAAGTTTCTTGGCTTAAGCCAAGTTTTTCACGTTAGTCACTTGAAGTCTCTAAAATATCCTATTGTTAACCCATGTAAGATAACTCAATTTATTCTTTTTTGTCTTCTTCTAAAGTAACAGTAACTTCCTCTACTTCTTTTATTCTTTATGTCTTCTTTTAAAGTAGTTGCAATTTCGTCTACTTGCTCTATCTTATCATTTTTCTCATTTTTGACCTACTAAATGCCATAATTTATAAAAGTACTTAACATTAGATTTAAAACTAATTAGATCATCTTTTCAATGAAACTAATATCAATTCATTCCAATATTTTTACGTGTATTTAACCTAATCATTATAATTTTGTAATTTATATAAGTCTTTAACTACATTGTGACAGCTAACTATCATCTATCTTTTATTAGTTATCTCTCCTATTAAAATTTTGCATCAATTTATCGTTAATATATCATCTATCTCTCCAATTTATTGTTAATATATCATCTAATCCTTCAATATATTACATAATACTTCAATATATCGTATATCTCTCCAATGTATCGTCTATCAACTTTCAGATTGGATGATACTTCATCTACCCTTTCTGCATTAGATGATACTTCGTCAAACTCTTCTATCTTAGATGATATTTCACCTACTACTTCTGACTTAGATGATACTTCGTCTAACTCCTTCACTTAGATGATACTTTGTCTAATTTATTTTCTACTTAGATAATGCTTCGTATAACTCCTTCCCCACTTAGACGATATTTTATCTATTTTTTTATTTCGTCTAACTCCTTCCCCACTTAGATGATAATATCTACACTTCGTCATTTGATATTTTTGACCTATTATGTGATAACATCTTAAAAATTACTCAACACAAAAGTTGTAGATAATTGAGTTATCTTTCCAATGAAACTAATTTCACCTAATTTGGATATTATTGCGTAAAATTTTGCTATAAATAACAAACTACTCTCTTGAAATTGTGAACTTGTCTTAACGGGCTCAAATATACTAAATGGGCTGACTTATTGAGCTCTTATCATAGGAAATATAACACCCTATCGGGCTCCTTGAAATCGAGGTGTTACACTCCCCTCTTCTAAGTCCCTGCACAACAAGAAGCGATTCTGTGTGGATGTGCTGCGGTGGAAGATCGTGATCATTTTCGTGTTGGACTTGGACATCTCCCACGAGGTGCTTTAATTTTTATGCTGGTGTAGATCTTCAACGGCACCCACCAAGGCAAGCTGAAGAGGAACTATGAGATCGTGTGGCTGCCCGTTGACTAATCGCCACCTGTCATGGACGCAAGCATGAGAGGAATAGTTCAACAGGCTGGCGTTTGATGATGCCATGGTACTCACTCTACCACTCCTCCCTGTTGGAGGCATCGACAGTCAAGTACATTAGGGACGTCTGGCACTTTAAGAAGAAGCCGGGGAGGTGGGTTGCAGAATTATAGAATCTAATAAAATTACCTGTAATACGCTCAAGGCCATATAAAAAGTATCCAAGATAAAATTCACCATATCAAATCTAATAAAATTAAAAATGTAATTACATCATTAGTTGTCAGTGCTCATTCTTCAGATAATAGAATGGCACTTACATCTCTAATACAGAGAGAACTAGACTAAAAGTACACTTATACACACAGTAAAACTAAAACATTAAATTCTTCTACACAGCGATCGCAAAAAGCCCCCCAAGATTTCCTTATGATATTCTACTCTTCGGATTTACAATCACACCTCCTAGTTCCTTAAAAAATGGTAGACTGTAAGTGTGAGTCCTAATACTCAGTAGGTATTAAAACCATTTGCATGCTTACTGCATAATACCTTTTACATAATATTTAATTTAAGTCAATCCCTTACAGGTTCTAAATATATAACATAAATTCAAGGGATGTAATAATGAATCAGAACCATTGACAATCATGTGAGTAATTGTTCTCAACCAATCAATTTAACTACCAATCAGTTCAATATTACAATCACTTTGCCAATCAATTAAGTAATATTCATCTGTACTCAACCCGGATTCAATCAATCAATCAATCAGTCAACCAAATTTGTCAATCAAATATGTAAGTCTTACAATCAATTTCACTGTATGTGCTTACCAATTACTGTTAAGTAAATCTTAATTACATGCAAGATTATTAGAATAGTCGGACATACATCCAAATCACAACATAAGGGGTCAATCAGTATCAAGATTTTATACGATAGGCATATAGACAAATGACGTACATGCTGAGTGCTGACCGGTCTTCATCAATTACGCAAGATGAGGCAATTGTGCCTGTCAATCATTCCATTTGTCCTCTAACATTGGGACCTAATCCTATAGTGGACACTAGTTATAGTTTGTCGCGAATTAATTCCCCTTAAGATGGCATTGTCTATGTATTCAATTTCATATAAATATCTTTCTATCAATTTTTAATATGAATTGTCTTTAATTAAACTGAATATACATATTACATATACATCAACTAAGGTTGATAGTTAATCAAAAAAATAAATATAATCAATCAGGTTGCATATATAATAATTGAATACACAGTTCATAGTATCCTAACTATGCGTGATCTTTTTAACAGATGCAATCAATCTTTAGATGGCTTGATCGATCTTTAAAATACATACAATATCAAACTAAAATTAAAATAATCATATTCAAATAACATGCGTTTAGTTCATCACGTGTGTGACGACCCAGAGTTCAGGACACCGATATACCGATAACATCGATACACTGACGCCAAGAACTGGGGAGGCCACCCAAGAGGCTGATGAGGCCCCTGAAGGGTTAGTGGGGGTTAGCTGAGGAATATGCATAATTAATTGGGAATTGGGGCGCGCAATACAGTAAGTATTTAAGATTTAAACACAAGTGCGGAAGTAATTTAAAAATAACCAGAGTGATATATGTATAACTAGTCCAGAGTCACAAACACCAGTCCTCAAGGTACAACTACGCGGGCCATACCCCGGCAAAAGTACAACACAAGCCTCAAAAAGGCAGCTCGTGCGCAGCTGGCAGCTAGGAACGGTCTCGAAACAGCACACTAAAGTCCGGGAGACGGCGAGCGCGGCTCACCTGAAAGGAGAAGGGTGAGTCACAGCCAGACTCAGTAGGGGTCACGCGGATCCCTACCTCGCACTAAACAAGCGAACATGCATAAATAAAGCAATTAAAGCATGCATTTAAATAAATACACAGGTAATGGCATGAATAACCAATCACAAGAAAGCTGTAAACTCTAGCTAAGCAAGTATAACAGCTAACACATGCCACTACTACTTAAATGCAAGCGATTAAAGCTAAAACTACCAAATAGAAGGAGCTGCAACTAATCCAGACAACAAGGAAGGACAACCACTGGAGCAGAAACCAGAAGCGTCCACTGACGGCTTACACTGCGTCTCAAGCACTCGCAGTCGACGAAGCGACAAGCTAAGCGCGTAAACAGTACCAAACCAAGTGACCAGTCGGAGTGGCACCCGTCGGTGTCAGTCCACAGTCTCCGACCACGTGTGCACACACTAACTCTAGCCTGAGCCAGGCCCTCTAACTAGTTTTCTCCCTTGGCAGGACGCTACCATTGGCTGGGAGCCCACGGAACTAGCTTACAAACCGTGAATGGGAAACATACCCCTCCGCCATCCTCAAGCGGGTCGGTACTCAACAGACCTTAGGGCAACGACAGTGGCTCCATTGCATGGAAAGAAAAGCTACTCTATTGGTATAAAACACGCCACAATATATTTAAAACAATGCGAATATGGCATGAATATAGAAAGAAGCGCATAACAGATGGGCTGGGAATATAATGTAGCCATCAGGGAAGCGGCGGTCAAAGACCCACGCGCCACATGCAAACGACGGTCGGGGGCCGGCGCGTTACTTCAAGAATGACGCCCCAGTCCCTATCCGTCACTCCCTTCAGGGTTCCAGCTCAAGAGGCACTAAAGGGCTTGTAACGGTGGGGGCCCTGCGCGTTACTTCAAAGCAACGCGTGGGGTCACCGCCGTCACATCCACCTGAGGCTCAAACCACCTATCAGCGTTCTAAATGATAGCAGACGAAGTGACGCCCCGGTCTAGGCGCGTCGGACCGAAACGACGATCAGCCGACTGGCCGTCGGGCGCATCGCCTGACCAACACTACGGAAAACAGTTGATGAGTAACGGATGGGAGCCCCACCGTTACTCTTCCAGTAACGCACCCCCAATGGGCCGCTATTTGGAAGTGACGCGTCCGCTATGGACCGTCAGGCAAGTGACGGTTCCTGGCAGGACCGTCACTGCACCTGGGTTACGGGCGGGTACGGTTTGTAAACCGAAGCCCTCCCGGACGGCTGAAAACGCCGGGTATCGACGAAAAACCTGATAACCTGTCAAACCACGCATGCTAGACAATAATTTAACATCTAAATCTAGCACATGCAAGGCCTAAAACACATTAAACTCAAGATTTAGGCTAAAACCTCAAAAATGGAAATACACACATCACGCATGCTACGGGGTGCTAATCATCAAGCAGGCTAAGGGAAACGATCCTAGCAAGATCGAGATTCCATCCCCCTACCTTTCGCAAGCCGAAACCGTCGAACGGGCCGCATGCAAGGAGGAAGAGCCACGGAGCTTCCACGCTCCACCTCGCTCCTACGATCACCGATCCACGCCGAAGTGGACACCCACGCGCACTACTCGACGCGAGGAATCCAACGGTGCCAACCTCGCCTCAATCCGATCTCGTTTCGCCCGAGTTCCCTAGGAGAGGGAGGGGACGATCGTGAGAAGAGAGAGAGGGAGAGGGTGAGAGTGAGATCGACGGGAAGGGAGAGAGAGAGAGAGAGGGAGAGGTTATAAAAAAATAAAATTAATATATATATAATATAATCATTATATATATAAAAATCTTATTAATTTCAATAACCCCCAATTAGCCCCAAATAAATCCGGAAAAAATACCAGACAAATTCCTAAAAATCCAGGAAAATAGCCGGAAATTCCAGAACAATTAATAGAACAAATACCACGAAGGATCCATTAAGGCACGGGCCTTACAGTCCCTCCCTCCTTACAGAAATTTCACCCCCGAAATTTACAACAACCGAAAAGGAGGAAACTGAGAAAGGATTTATACCTCATTGGAACAAGAAAGGAAAAAGCTGACGCATCTCATCTTCACGCTCCCAAGTAGACTCGTTACCAGAGTGACGCTGCCAAGCAACCCTTACCAGAGGAATAACCTTATTTCTCAACCGCTGCTCACGACGGTCTTCAATTCGGATAGGAAACTCTGGTGTGGACAAATCAGCAGTCACCTCGGGCCACACCGAATCATCAAGAACATGAGAAACATCAGGCACACATTTCCTCAACTGAGACACGTGGAACACATCATGAATAGCTTGCATGGCCGCCGGCAGTTGCAAACGATAAGCCACTGAACCAATAGCTTCAACAATCGGAAAAGGGCCAACATACCGCGGACTAAGCTTTCCACGCTTCCCAAACCTGGAAACACCTTTCATCGGAGATATTTTAACAAACACCATATCTCCAGGCTCAAATTGTAGTGGACGTCTGCGTTGACAGAGGTAAAACGCGGGTCACGATCTGACACAAGTGAAATAGGAATTCCATGCAGCGGCACGATCTTCTGCACATAGAGCTCGGCCAATCTCTGCACACTCCAAGTAACTTTAATTGGCAATAATCTGGCGGTTTTCGTCAATCTGTCGACAAGCAGTCAGATTCCATCAAAACATTGAGAAGTTCGAGGCAAACCCACCACAAAATCTGTAGTAACATGGTCCCATTTCCACATCGGAATTTCTAATGACTGAAGCAGACCACCTGGCTTTTGATGTTCGGCTTTAACTAACTGACAAGTCAAGCACTTAGAAACAAAAATAGCCACGTCCTTCTTCATGCCGGGCCACCAGAACTGTTTCTTCAAATTCTGATACATCTTAGTGACACCAGGGTGAATAGCAAAACGGGAACCATGGGCTTCACTCAGAATCTCATTCCTCAAATCATTATCAACAGGAATATACAATCTGCCCTGGAAACTGACAACCAGCTCGTCATCAAATTCCACATCATATCTTGATATAACACGGGCCAAATCAGAATCAGCTTGCTGGGCTTCTGAAATCTGCTGATACAAAGCTGAACCCAAAACCAAGCTAGCACAAACTGCCATCTTCGGATCGGCAGGAATCTCTACACACAAAGTCTCGCTCGGGAGCTATTCCCACAATTTCCATTCGTGAAGCAACAAATGGCTGACCTGCACTTTCCTGCTCAAAGCATCGGCCACAACATTCATTTTACCTGGCTGATAGGAGAGTGTAAAGTCATAATCTTTCATGTATTCCATCCATCGCCTCTGCCTAAGGTTCAGATCTTTCTGGGAGAAAATATACTGTAAACTCTGATGATCAGTAAGAATCTGAAATTTCTCACCATACAGATAATGTCTCCAGATCTTCAAGGCAAAAATAACTGCAGCTAGCTCTAGATCATGAGTGGGATAATTCCCTTCATGCTGCTTCAATTGCCGAGATGCATATGCGATAACCTTACCATATTGCATCAGCACTGCACCCAAACCTACTCGAGACGCATCTGTACAAACAAGAAAACCACCCGAGTCGGAAGGCAAAGTCAACACTGGGGAAGAAGTCAATAGCCTTTTCAATTCAACAAAGCTAGCCTCACACTGATCAGACCAGACAAAAGGCACATCCTTCCGTGTCAATTTAGTCATCGGTGCTGCAATCTTCGCAAAATCCTGAATGAATCTGCGGTAATACCCAGCCAATCCTAAAAAACTTCGTATCTCCGTGATGGTCCTCGGTCTCTGCCAACTCAAAACGGCATCAATCTTTGCAGGGTCTACTGTCACTCCATCACCAGAAATCACATGGCCAAGAAAATGAATCTCCCGAAGCCAGAATTCACATTTACTGAGCTTCGCATAAAGCTCGTGATCTCTTAGAGTCTGCAGAACGATCCTCAAATGCTGCACATGATCATCAACAGAGGCAGAATATATCAAGATATCATCAACAAAGATCACCACAAACTGGTCCAGAAATGGACGAAAGATACGCTGCATTAGGTCCATGAAAGCTGCTGGGGCATTAGTCAAACCAAACGGCATGACTAAAAATTCAAAGTGACCATATCGAGTACTGAAAGCAGTCTTCTCCACATCAGATTCCCGGATCCGTAACTGAAAATAGCCAGACCGGAGATCAATCCGCGAAAAGACAGTAGCAGACTGTAACTGGTCAAACAAATCATCAATCCTGGGGAGCGGATACTTATTCTTGATAGTCGCCTGATTCAGCTGCCTGTAATCCATACAAAGCCTTAGGCTTCCATCTTTCTTTTTCACAAACAGCACTGGGGCACTCCACGGAGAAAAACTGGGACGAATATAACCTTTCTCCAGTAACTCTAGTAGCTGTGCACGCAGTACTTTCAATTCAGCTGGAGCCATACGGTATGGCGGCTTTGCTAAGGGGCCAGTACCTGGAATCAGTTCAATCACCATCTCAATCTCTCGCTCTGGGGGCAAGCCTGGCAACTCGTCAGGAAACACATCAGGGAACTCACAGACAACCGGAATATCACAGACATCCCGTCGTGGTTTTTCAACAGCCACCACTGAAGCAAGGAATCCCTGACAACCTGCGCTAAGCAACCTATAGGCTCGAATAGCAGAAATAACCATACGAGAAGATCGGGATCGAATACCTTGAAAATAAAAGGCTGATTTTCCCTGGGGCTGAAAATAGACTTTCTTCGATCTGCAGTCAACCACAGCTCCATAATGCTCCAACCAATCCATTCCCAGAATAACATCATAATCTGCCAGCTGCAACGCATACAATCTCGCCGGCAACTGGTGATTATCAATCATCACAGGAGACTCATCCAAATACAGAGGAGTAACCATGAAATCTCCAGAAGGCAATTCCATAAATAACTCACAAGACAGCTCAGAAGTCGGTTCCTCAATACAAGCCATGAAATCCTCAGAAATAAAAGAATGAGAAGCACCAGAATCAAATAAGACATGAGCTGAATGTCCATAAAGCATAATCGTACCTTCCACAAGATGGGACGCAGCAGCATCAGCTCTTGTCAAATGAGAAACCTTGCCTTTCTGCTTCTTGGAACCAGCTGAAGATTGCTGAGAAGACGCCGACGCTTGAGAGAAAAATTATTGTGGAGCTTGAGGTGCAGGAGGTCTAAACTGCGGCTGAGGTTGAGACAACTGAGGAGCTTGCAATTGAGTCGGCCTCAGCGGGCAATCCCGAACCACATGACCTGGCTGGTCACACCTGAAGCAAACAATGGGAAGAGAACACGGCTGGCCCTTGTGATGACCACCGCATCTCCGACACGTCCACGGCTGACTAGCAGCTGAGCTCTGCCGAGTCTGAGAAGAAGGCGCTGTCGGCTGCTGAACAGAATCTGTACCGGACGGCTGCTGAAAAAACTTCTTCTTCTTCTTGAACCTTTTGAACTTGGGCTTAGAAGGAGAGGAAGCACTGGAAACCTCTGACCGGACCAAAGGAACACCAGGCACGGGCTGTCGGTAAGTCTGCTGAACCTGAGCTACCGGCTGCACTGACCCTGCTTGGGGATATCCACCCGGTCTCGCCATCTCCAGCTCTAAAGCTATAGCTGTCTGACACACAGTATCGAGATCCGCAACACGACTCGCTATCAGCGGCATCTTTAACTCTGGCCTCAACCTACGCAAGAATTGTTGGGTCTTCAAAGCTTCACTGGCCAGCACATGGGGCGCATACTGACCCAATTCCAAGAACTTATTCCTGTACTGAAGCACGGTCATATTGCCCTGAGTCAATTCCATAAACTGATACATCTTATCCATCTGCAAGCAGGCAGGAGTATAGGCACGCTCAAAAGCAGCAACGAACTCTGCCCAAGTGATTTGCCGAAGAGGTCTGGATCGAAAGGAAATCTGCCACTCGGCTTTCCACCACGCAATGGATGTACCCTGGAGTTGAAAAGCAGCGAGCATGACTTTCTCATCTTCAGCACACTCCATCGAGACAAACACACGCTCTATCGCGTCCAACCATTACCTCGCGACTTCTGGATCAGCTTGGCCATCGAAAGCAGGCGGATTGAACATCAGAAATTCCTTCAAAGCCTTGCCTCGACTGCCAGGCACTTCAGCTAGAACGATCGGCACTGGAGGAGCAACTGGAACGACAGGAACAGCGGGAACTGCAGGAGGAGGTGCAGAACCGCTATCTTCCCTGGGCGCATCTCGAGGAACACGAGGAGGTCTTCCTCGACGAGGCGGCATAACTATGCTGCCAAAAACACAATCAACAATAAAATCCATCAATCATACGGAAAACATCCTATGCCAGCATGAGACGACAACAGGACTAGCTCTGGACAAAGCGTCAATTCCAATTCTTTACGCAAATCCTCAACTTACGCTCTGATACCATCTGTGACGACCCAGAGTTCAGGACACCGATATACCGATAACATCGATACACCGACGCCAAGAACTGGGGAGGCCACCCAAGAGGCTGATGAGGCCCCTGAAGGGTTAGTGGGGGTTAGCTGAGGAATATGCATAATTAATTGCGAATTGGGGCGCGCAATACAGTAAGTATTTAAGATTTAAACACAAGTGCGGAAGCAATTTAAAAATAACCAGAGTGATATATGTATAACTAGTCCAGAGTCACAAACACCAGTCCTCAAGGTACAACTACGCGGGGCATACCCCGGCAAAAGTACAACACAAGCCTCAAAAAGGCAGCTCATGCGCAGCTGGCAGCTAGGAACGGTCCCGAAACAGCACACTAAAGTCCGGGAGACGGCGGGCGTGGCTCACCTGAAAGGAGAAGGGTGAGTCACAGCCAGACTCAGTAGGGGTCACGCGGATCCCTACCTCGCACTAAACAAGCGAACATGCATAAATAAAGTAATTAAAGCATGCATTTAAATAAATACACAGGTAATGGTATGAATAACCAATCACAAGAAAGCTGTAAACTCTAGCTAAGCAAGTATAACAGCTAACACATGCCACTACTACTTAAATGCAAGCGATTAAAGCTAAAACTACCAAATAGAAGGAGCTGCAACTAATCCAGACAACAAGGAAGGACAACCACTGGAGTAGAAACCAGAAGCGTCCACTGACGGCTTACACTGCGTCTCAAGCACTCGCAGTCGACGAAGCGACAAGCTAAGCGCGTAAACAGTACCAAACCAAGTGACCAGTCGGAGTGGCACCCGTCGGTGTCAGTCCACAGTCTCCGACCACGTGTGCACACACTGACTCTAGCCTGAGCCAGGCCCTCTAACTAGTTTTCTCCCTTGGCAGGACGCTACCATTGGCTGGGAGCCCACGGAACTAGCTTACAAACCGTGAATGGGAAACATACCCCTCCGCCATCCTCAAGCGGGTCGGTACTCAACAGACCTTAGGGCAACGACAGTGGCTCCATTGCATGGAAAGAAAAGCTACTCTATTGGTATAAAACACGCCACAATATATTTAAAACAATGCGAATATGGCATGAATATAGAAAGAAGCGCATAATAGATGGGCTGGGAATATAATGCAGCCATCAGGGAAGTGGCGGTCAAAGACCCACGCGCCACATGCAAACGACGGTCGGGGGCCGGCGCGTTACTTCAAGAATGACGCCCCAGTCCCTATCCGTCACTCCCTTCAGGGTTCCAGCTCAAGAGGCACTAAAGGGCTTGTAACGGTGGGGGCCCTGCGCGTTACTTCGAAGCAACGCGTGGGGTCACCGCCGTCACATCCACCCGAGGCTCAAACCACCTATCAGCGTTCTAAATGATAGCAGACGAAGTGACGCCCCGGTCTAGGCGCGTCGGACCGAAACGACGGTCGGCCGACTGGCCGTCGGGCGCATCGCCTGACCAACACTACAGAAAACAGTTGATGAGTAACGGATGGGAGCCCCACCATTACTCTTCCAGTAACGCACCCCCAATGGGCCGCTATTTGGAAGTGACGCGTCCGCTATGGACCGTCAGGCAAGTGACGGTTCCTGGCAGGACCGTCACTGCACCTGGGTTACGGGCGGGTACGGTTTGTAAACCGAAGCCCTCCCGGACGGTTGAAAACGTCGGGTATCGACGAAAAACCTGATAACCTGTCAAACCACGCATGCTAGACAACAATTTAACATCTAAATCTAGCACATGCAAGGCCTAAAACACATTAAACTCAAGATTTAGGCTAAAACCTCAAAAATGGAAATACACACATCACGCATGCTACGGGGTGCTAATCATCAAGCAGGCTAAGGGAAACGATCCTAGCAAGATCGAGATTCCATCCCCCTACCTTTCGCAAGCCGAAACCGTCGAACGGGCCGCATGCAAGGAGGAAGAGCCACGGAGCTTCCACGCTCCACCTCACTCCTACGATCACCGATCCACGCCGAAGTGGACACCCACGCGCACTACTTGACGCGAGGAATCCAACGGTGCCAACCTCGCCTCAATCCGATCTCGTTTCGCCCGAGTTCCCTAGGAGAGGGAGGGGACGATCGTGAGAAGAGAGAGAGGGAGAGGGTGAGAGTGAGATCGACGGGAAGGGAGAGAGAGAGAGAGGGAGAGGTTATAAAAAAATAAAATTAATATATATATAATATAATCATTATATATATATAAATCTTATTAATTTCAATAACCCCCAATTAGCCCCAAATAAATCCGGAAAAAATACCAGACAAATTCCTAAAAATCCAGGAAAATAGCCGAAAATTCCAGAACAATTAATAGAACAAATACCACGAAGGATCCATTAAGGCACGGGCCTTACAACGTGTTTATCGGTACTGTAAAATCCTTAAACACCGTAGATTTCCCTTTCCAGTCTTACTAGTCATCCCAAAACTACTCTTAGTCATTCTCTTTATGTTCGGGATGATTATCTTCTAACCCTTCTTCTTTATGTTGTTCTTACGACTCCTCCTCTCCATCTTTACGCTGGGTGCTCAGAGTAGATAAAAGGATAACATGAGTGGTGAGGAGGGTTTAAATAGATTGTCCTCAAAATTATCTAATGAAAAAATTATTCAAGTCAAATTTAAACATTTTCGATATTTTTCACATGTTGTAAACGATCGTCCACTTGTTATAACATCTATGTTTGAAGTTAACACTTGTTATACACACTTGTCTCATGTCACCAACCCTTTTCATTCACTTTTGACTCTTGTCATAGTCATAATTCAATTCTTACATAATTTCCTAGGCTTAAGCTAAGGTTTTCACGTTAGCCACTTGAAGTCCCTAAAATATCCTATCGTTAACCCATGTAAGATAACTCAATTTATTCTTTTTTATCTTCTTCTAAAGCAACAGTAACTTCGTCTACTTTTTATTCTTTATATCTTCTTTTAAAGTAGTTGCAATTTCGTCTACTTCCTCTATCTTATTATTTTTCTCATTTTTGACCTACTAAATGACATAATTTTTAAAAATACTTAACATTAGATTTAAAACTAATTAAATCATCTTTTCAATGAAGCTAATATCGATTCATTCCAATATTTTTACGTGTATTTAACCTAATCATTATAATTTTATAATTTATATAAGTCTTTAACTATATTGTGGCAGCTAACTATCATCTATCTTTTATTAGTTCTCTCTCTTATTGAAATTTTGCTTCAATTTATCGTCAATATATCATCTATCTCTTCAATATATTATTAATATATTATCTAATCCTTCAATATATCGTCTATCTCTCCAATGTATCGTCTATCAACTTTCAGATTAGATGATACTTCATCTACCCCTTCTGCATTAGATGATACTTCGTCAAACTCTTCTATCTTAGATGATATTTCACCTACTACTTCTGACTTAGATGATACTTCGTCTAACTCCTTCACTTAGACGATGCTTTGTGGTGGGGACACCGAGTCCACTACCGGACCCAATGCTCGGAGCCGACACCGCACCGCCACTGCACCGAGCTTATGGCTCGGAGATCCTTCCTGAAAACTCGGCGTATTTGTGTGTATTGAGTGATACACGTTAACATGTGTGTATTTTATGTATTTTATTTGATTAAAACCCACAAAGTCTTTAGTGGGTTGGTGGCCTTGTTTTATTAGGCTAGGGTATATAGGCAAATAAGTAAAAGTGTGAAGGTATGAATGTAATGGGCCTCTCCTATAAATAGGAGGCCAATGCTTATTACGAGACATGAACCATATGAATGAAAGAATTGCTTTGCTATTGTGTTTTCTCAATTTCCTCTTCTCTCCATTTGTGAGATTTGAGTGTGTCGCCCGGTGTGAGACCGTCCGGCGTGAGACCGAGCTGTGTGAGATAGTAGTTATCCGATCCCGTCCTGTTCGCGTCCCGGAGTGTCGTCGATCCATTCCCACGTTCCCGCCGCGTCAAATTGGTATCAGAGCCCAACACGGCGCCTCCAACGAGTCCGACGTCCCCGACGTCTCTCTCTTTCTCTCTCAATTGCTAGAGAAAAAAAATAAAAAAAAGAATATTGGAGTTCTGTTGAGAAGAGTTTTGGAGAAGAAAAAAAAATAGAGAAAAAAAATCTTTTGAAAAAAGAAAGAAAGAAAGAAAGCCTCTGCGATATTTCTCTCTCTCTCCCCATCTTTCCCTCTATCTATTTTTCTCTCCCTCCCAACTGTTCTCTCTCTCTCAAATCTGTTACTCTTTCTCTCTCTCTCGCGTTGAGCGAGATTAGAAATCAAAAAAGAAAAAAGAAAATCGCGTTCGCGGGGGCCGGCCTCGTCGCCCGTGCCCCCATTTGAACCGCCAAAAGTCGCAACGGCTTTCTCCCCCCCCATTCCTCCGCCGCGCACGGCGCCCGGCGCCCGATCTTCGCGCCCGACCCCGCGCACCGCGCCCGCCTGCGCCCCTGCGCGCCCCTGCGCCCCCGGCCCCGCGCCCGACCCTGCGCCCCCGGCCCCGCGCCCGACCCTGCGCCTGCGCCCGCCCGTCGCGCCTGCAGCGACGACCGCCAGCAGCCGCCCCCAACGCTCGCCCGCCGCAGCCCTCTGCCGCCTTCGCCCGGCGCATGCGCCCACCCACCAGACGGTCAAGGCGGTCGCGTGTGCGCCCGGCCCCGCGCCTGCGAGCGCCCAGTCTCGCCTGCGCCCGCAGCGTGGGCCAACGGTCTCGTTGCCCGTGTTGACCGTGCCGTGAATGGCGCTCGTCGCCCGCCACCCCTCATGCGCCTACTGGCCGCCCCGGCCACGCCTCCGCCGTGAGCCCACCGCCGCGAGGCCCTTGTTGCACCGATCTCCCCCTTCGCCTCCGGCCGCCCACGGGAGCTTCCTCACTTGCGGCACCACCCTCCCCTGCTCTGCCCATAGCGCTTCCGACGCCCCACCGCCGCCCGACCTCCGCTTCGGCCGCCACGTGGAGAGCTACATCCTTGCCTTGCCCGCTGTGCGAAGGATTGAAGCCGCGTTCGCCTATCGACATGCCCAAGGTCGCCTGTCGATCGAAGACCGCGTGAAGCCTGCCGTGGAACCCGAATCCTCAACCACATTCGTGTGCCCAGCCGACGTCCTGCATGGTCGTCCGTGCGAGCGACGTGTGAAGCCACTGTGCTCTCGTTGAAGAATCCTACCCACGTGAAGACTTTGCTGCCAAGTCGATTTCCTGCTTTGACCCACCGTGGAGAGGAGGCCGCAAAGAGTGGTTGAAAACAAAGAAAAGCAGGGTTCGAAAGTTTGAAAAAAAAGGAGTTTGAAGGGAATTAAAGTGTTGAAAAAACAAAGGAGTAGGTGAAGATTTGAAAAAGAAAAAAAAAGAGGAAAAGTTTGACAAAAAAAGAGTGTGAAAAAGTCAAAAAAAAAGAGTAGGTGGAGTTTGAAAAAAAAGGGGATTTGAAAAAAGAGTTAAATATATATATAATATATATATATTTGGGATATATATAATCTTATATATATATATATATATATATATCTCTTTTAACTTATTAATTGTGGCATCCACGCCCACTTCACGAACTGAGCAGCACCCGGATCACCTCGCCACCGACAGAAGATCAGTAGATTACGGAACGTGCATACCCGAGAGTCTCCCTGCGCGGAGAAAATTTGAGATTGATTTGTTCCCCTACGCGGGAAATTTTGCAGTGGTCTGTAATAATTAAATCTTGCCTGCGCGGAGAGAATTCATTGTAACCACGAAGCTTCGTCGACGCCGTGCGGGCACGCACGTCCCCGCTCGCCTTCGTCTTCGATCAGAGCTTGACTTCTCAGTCAGCTAGGTACGTGCTCCAAATCACTTGCTTATTTATTATGCTTCTCATTTGCCGCGTGACGAAGTGAGCGAGAGCCCGATCTATACAACCAGTCTCCTGAGTGCATCGCTGTATGCGCCTATCCTTAGGCCCTGTAACTGCCACATTAGGGCCCCTAATTATCAGGAGATAGTTCCACAACTACTCCGCCTACTGGCAAACAACTCTCCCTAACTGGTCCCTTCAAATTGACCCTTTGCATATCAGCTGGGTCCACACCTTACTAATTGTCAATCCCAAGACTGCATCATTTAGGTCCAAGCTTGTGCATGCCACGTTGGTCTAGGAATTCATCAGGCCGTCTAGAACGCATGGAAGAGGAAAGATATATGGCCGATCCTGACCTCATCACCCAGTTTGAGGAAATGGATGTACTATTTGATGAGACGCATGTCGAGTACATGTAGGTTGGAGACATTGCCGAGAGTTCTAGCCAGAACAGATTGGGTGTCGTTCGCTGTATCTCAACACCCCAGGAGGACGATTGGCGTCGAACCTCTATCTTTCTAACCTATATCATGGTGACGCTCATCCCTGCAAGATAATCCTTGACAACGGGAGCTGTATCAATGCTGTCTCTTCAGATTTTATCTCCCATTTAGGTCTACCTACGCACCCTCATCCAATGCCATACAACGTGGCTTGGGTCGATGACACTTCTTGTGACGACCCGAGAATCCGATTACCGGGAGGACCCGATAACCCGAGACTCGCACCGCCGCCCACGAGCCGGGAGGGCTCGGAAGGGCTAAAAGGAGTGTGGAGGCACAAAGAAATAGGAAATAAAGCAGGACAACCCAACAACAACAAGCTGAAAGAAAGAACAACCACAGCTACAACAGAGTCCAGTCCAACAGAAAGTACAGTCTAAAGCAGTAAAACGTACCACATGCCAAGTGAACACTCGGCCCGGCAAGCTGGCAACTGAGAACCTCCGCTCCGCACCCTCGAACCACGAGGAAGAACCGATGCACCTGAAAAGCAGGGAATGAGTCTCCAAAACAGAGACTCAGCAGGGATCCCGCGGAACCCCAACCGGAAACAACGGCGGTAGCGGAAAGGAAGCTACAACTACAGCAGGAACAGCAACCCGGTGGCCGGTCAAAACTCGGCACTACAGCTACTCCTACTGCCAGAAGGCAGACCTCGATCACGCAGTCGAAGCTACTAAACTACGCTAGTACCACCTACCGAAGTAAAAACACACGGCAACCACGCCGTAGAGGCCTGTCCCCCGGACAGCCAACCTGGACACGCTGTCCAAGGTGCAACCCCGACCATCCGATCGCGGGTACCGCACCACAAGACGGAACCTCGATAAAGCCACTAGCGCTAATCTCACAGCGCAAGAACCGACACACGCGCCAAGATGAAACAACCGAACTCACCGGTCAACACGACCAAAAAACCCGAAGGTCAAAGACACAGAGACTGACAGTCTGTCACTCCGTACTCGACAGGAGTACCACCCACTAGAAGCACAGCCGGTAGCGTCCCCTGACGTCTTACACCGCACCGCAGGTGAACCGCCTGACGTGGTAGGTCCTACCCGAGGCGCGAACACCGTACAAGTAACCACAAACAAGTGACTAGCTGGGGTCACGCCCGTCGACGTGCGTCCACAGTCCCCAACCACGTGTGCACACACAGACCACGCGTCCCTGGTCTGGCCCTCTGACCGGTTTTCCCCTCAGCCGGACTCTGGCTGCAAGACGTGGGGCCCAACGGTAACCGGTCCACAAACCGTCTCTAAAGGTCGGCCCGTACACCACTCCCTGGTGCGACCAGCACACGCGTACTGGTAGGCTACGACTAGTGGAGGGTCACTGAAGGAGTAGACTCTCAACTCAACGGAAAACAACGTCCGAATCCGACGACGTACGGGGACAACCCCGCGTACCGGCCCCGTCGCACGGTGACCACAGTCGGAGAAGAAACAGGACTCACAGTCCACGGCCACGCACGCACCGTGCACTAGAGTCGAGAAAACTCAAGTGGCGCTAAGCCACTGGACTCTGGACAGTCCTCTAAACGCACTACAGTCAACGGTCCTTGAGTCACAAGACTCGGGGTCAAGACCGTTGCACGCAACAGCACAAGGCCATCAATCTAGTCCAATCTCTAGGTCTAAAACCACGGTAGCACGAGTACCGAGACAACACACGAGTCGCCAAGGCCACTCCCTCGGGAAGGGAACGCAAGGGACTAAGGCCACTCGCACGGGCCACACGGAAAACACAGAAGCACGATTCCCAAGGCAGCACACAAGCCGCCACGACGACTTCCCATCTTGAAGCAAGCGGGAAACCTCCAGCCCCAGGCCGGACAACTGGACTCGCAGTCCAAGGCCAAACACATGGCCCACACGGGAATCGCCTTCCAAAGGAACCCACGATATGCGGGGGAGACCCCACCGCACATACGCCGACACACGGTGACTCGATCGAGCGTAACACGAAAGCCTGGAACACGTGGGGTCACCCGGACCCACCACACCTACGGGCACGCTAATCAAGGCAACACGGTCCCTCCTGACACCCCCAAAACAAGGACACGGAACCCATGGGGTGCCCGGGATACTCACAAGGCCAAAGGTCGACCACTGGGTCACAACCGGGTCGAACGGAGACCAACACAATGCGAACGGACGCTAAAAGGTCACCCGGACCCTTAAGCGCACGGGCACGCAAAATGAGGTAAACGGAACCTCCAGACACCCCAAAACACGGTCACGGAACTCCACTGGGTGTCCAAGGCACACACGGCCCACGAGGAGCATGATCAGCTGCAGACCGCCCGCCCCGGGCAGCCCGGCTGGTCCCTCCAAGAACGCGCTACATGTGCATAGCGCGTTCAGCCAGAACGCGCTATACGCGCCTAGCGCGTTCAACACGAACGCGCTACATGACCATAGCGCGACCAGGCCAGGTCGCGCTATGATCCTATAGCGCGACAACCAGCACGCGCTGGGGCCGTAAGGCGCGACCCAAACCGCCTTACTGTTCATCTTCTCCGATGAACGCGCCCTATCGGGGCAGCGCGACATTCAAGAACGCGCTACTGGAGTATAGCGCGTTCTCAGTCCGCGCCCGAAAACGGTGGAAACCGCGGGAAAAGCCATGCCACGCCCCGTTCACCCCCAGGTGAATGGGAAACAAAAGGGGAAACCTTCCCCAAGCCCCTAGGCATGCATCTAAACCCCTGGATCGCCCAAAAATACCATAAAACGGGAGATCCGGCTCACACCCCGAAAACACACATTTTGCCCAAAACGCCCCGTTTAGCCCGCTCGGCTCACCACGGCCTACGAAACTCGCGGGAAAGGAAGTACACGGGCTGAGGGTCCATCACCCTACCTCTACCGAAGATTACGCGCACCGTGGACGCCGATCCACGAAGAAAACGCCGTTGAAGCCTCGCCGTTCCACGAACTCACGGCCGAGCTTCTACGCGCCTCCACCGCCTCGATCCTCATCCATCCTCGCCCGCACCTCGCCCGCGCCGTCCCCGCCTCGCCCATGCTCCGCCCCGTCGGCCGCCGGAGAGAGAGGGAGAGAGGAGAGAGCGTGAGAAGAGAGAGGGAGAGAAATGAGAAATGAGAGGGGGAGAGAGAGAAGAGCTAAAATCCGGAAAATCCGGAAAATCAGAAAAATCCTGAAAAATAGAAAATTACACCCTCGCGATCCTCGGAGCGCACCGATCGCAACGGTACCACTCGCGCCCTGGTGAACGGCCCGGTTCACCCGCAACGAGGTTCCGAAGGGAAAGCCGAAACTCACGCCGGGAATCGAAAAACACACGCGAAAAAGCCGCGGAACGCCTCCGGGCCTCCGAAACGACTCCGGATCGCGCCGATCCGAACACGAAAGACGTCCGAAACGAAATTTCGGACACAACGGAGCTAGACACTCCGAGAAACCAGATCCGGGACCCACGAAGAAGGATCCGAAAAACCCGGGGCATTACAGCCCTCCCCCCTTAAAGGAATTTCATCCTCGAAATTCAGGACCAAGCACGAAGTCCCAGGGGAAGAACGCTGAATCAACTGACACGCTGTCAGAGCCCCAGCATAGAAAACCTCGATTCTCACGAAAAAAAAAAACCGATTCTGAGGGACACCGCCAGACTTACAATCACACACAACACCTCACTCCTCGCGCCGAGCACACATGCCAACAGAGCAGGCATACAGCAAAGGACACAGTCCGGCATCACCTCAGACAACGCGAGAATCCACCATGGCACCGCAGCCACAATCTCGCTCACCGAGGAAACACAACCCTCGACACGAGCAACAGCTACTGATCCACCCAATGATCAGCAGACAAATCGCACAACAGCTTCGCAACCAGCTGACAGGTCGCACACCCTCCTCAAGGGAGCAACCAAAACAGAGCCTCCACCAGCTCAAGCAGCCATCTCAGCAGACCGCAACCAGCACATCGGCTCAACACCACGAAACACCCCACACATGGCAAGCCGAAAGCCGGACATAACACTGTGCCAACTCTCGTCAGAAGACAAACTCCGACAAAGTCCAGATCCCCTCCGGAAAGGCACATCACAGAAACGACCACCAAAGGTCTCGCTGGCACACGGCTCTCGCCACGCTCGAGCCCCAACAACCAGCATCTTCTGTCTCTGAAAAGACCATCCACTGGTCACCAACTGCTCGCCAACTCGACCCTCTCGGGAAGCACGACGAAACCAAATGACGGATCCTGGTGTCTTCAGTCATCACCTCACTGGACCCAGACTCACAGGGGAACCACCCCATGCTAGTCACCAAACCAGGGATAACCTTGCGACACCAATGTCCTATCAGGGACCACCAAGCCGACGCCAACCTCACAGGAGGCCTCCGCCTTAATGCGTCACTCTTCCATCTGGTCTCATCAAATCCTTCGATCAATCCAAGTGGACACCTGCCAATCCCGATTCCACCCTTACCACAGAGCCACGGGACACCACCTGGACAGAGCTCACGGGTCCCTGAGCAACGAACATTCCACCGTCACAATCCGACAAGACCGTAGAACCAACGGGAGCCCAAGCCTGCCAGAGACCACATCCTCAAAGCACGATCTCATCCGAGGACATGACTGGGAACACAAGTCGGGCGCCAAGCCACCGACTCTGACCAACACGTCCTCGACCTCCGTCAGGCGACATCCTCAACAACCTCATCCAGGTCCAACACCGACGCCTGACACGGCTTCCAACATAGGAACAGGGTACTCATGCGGCGCACTAGCCAGCACATTTCCCAACACTCCATCCTGCCAGTGCCAACAACTATGACTTCTCGGGCAACGGCACGGCAACAACCCGTTTCACACCGAGGAACCAATCCTCCGATGCTCAACGCAAACTCAGGAATCCGCCGGTAGCAACCAACGCTACGATCCTGAACTAGTGGGTCACAAGCCCACCACGCTTCCGCTGCGTACTCAGATCCACGCACACAGCCGAGAAAGCAAACGCCGCCCAACCAGTGCTCGTCCTTTCGGAACAGCGCCAGCACCCTTACACGACAAGGGAACGGGCACAACTTCTCACAGGCAACCGCCTTGCCAAGACAAGGAGCACGTCTCGCACGGACTTCATGGCACACAAGGCCAACCAATCCGAACACACAACGCAAGACGACGAACCTTAGCCCAACACAATCTCTCCAACCAAGGAGAAACCAGCACACTTCCGACCAACGGAAGGACTCCACGCTCGACCTGACCTCAAACCTCGCGCGCGCTGGAAACAGCACTATCCAGCACCAAGGAAAACCATCGCTTCCATCAGGTCAGCGCCTCCGACACACTCGACGAGTGTCACGTCGGACCACAAGCACAGCATCTCTCGATGCACCACCGCTGCAATTCCTCGAACTGCAACACGGCATGCCAAGAGCCGCAACACGAGCCGTAACAATGACCGCCGACGCTCATCCTCGAGTCCCGAACTCGCCATGGAGCCTTCACATCTCAAGCCAACTCCAGAGCGAACACAACCCATCCACTGACATAAGCGCAGGAGCAAAGACTTAACGGAACATCTCTGCCAAATCCTGCCTCGAAATCAGCAGAACGATCGGGACCGACACGTCATTTCTGACGCCACAGAGCGCGACAAGGACATCAGGCTCGACGAAACGACAGCTCACCGAGAAGATCCTCCGCTCACCCGAGCACACTCCTCGATCAAAACGCCTCAGGAGCTGGACAAACCTCAAGCTGGAGTGACCAAAAACCGACAGCAGCTCCCTCAGAGCACGCTCAAGGCCACTTAACCAAGAACAGTCCGCACCAGCCACCTGACCACGCTGCAGGTTCCTCGAACGCAGCACCGCGAGCTCGCGCCTGCCAGCAACCTCTGCCCAACGCAGCACAACCAGGGCCACCACCGATGAGGGAGAAGACTCTCAACCTCAATCCTTAGACCCCATGCTGGCACGAAAGCCACGGACAGCGACCACCTTCACAGCGCCGCACAGCGCACTCAAGCTCTCAAGCGAGAAACAAGGCGGAAAAATAAGCACAAAACCCTAAGCCAGCTGCCGACTGTACTAGACCTTACGGACTCTGATCACTGCAACATTTCGAATTCCTATGCACGTCCACAACCACCGCTCTGATACCAGCTGTGACGACCCGAGAATCCGATTACCGGGAGGACCCGATAACCCGAGACTCGCACCGCTGCCCACGAGCCGGGAGGGCTCGAAAGGGCTAAAAGGAGTGTGGAGGCACAAAGAAATAGGAAATAAAGCAGGACAACCCAACAACAACAAGCTGAAAGAAAGAACAACCACAGCTACAACAGAGTCCAGTCCAACAGAAAGTACAGTCTAAAGCAGTAAAACGTACCACATGCCAAGTGAACACTCGGCCCGGCAAGCTGGCAACTGAGAACCTCCGCTCCGCACCCTCGAACCACGAGGAAGAACCGCTGCACCTGAAAAGCAGGGAATGAGTCTCCAAAACAGAGACTCAGCAGGGATCCCGCGGAACCCCAACCGGAAACAACGGCGGTAGCGGAAAGGAAGCTACAACTACAGCAGGAACAGCAACCCGGTGGCCGGTCAAAACTCGGCACTACAGCTACTCCTACTGCCAGAAGGCAGACCTCGATCACGCAGTCGAAGCTACCAAACTACGCTAGTACCACCTACCGAAGTAAAAACACACGGCAACCACGCCGTAGAGGCCTGTCCCCCGGACAGCCAACCTGGACACGCTGTCCAAGGTGCAACCCCGACCATCCGATCGTGGGTACCGCACCACAAGACGGAACCTCGGTAAAGCCACTAGCGCTAATCTCACAGCGCAAGAACCGACACACGCGCCAAGATGAAACAACCGAACTCACCGGTCAACACGACCAAAAAACCCGAAGGTCAAAGACACAGAGACTGACAGTCTGTCACTCCGTACTCGACAGGAGTACCACCCACTAGAAGCACAGCCGGTAGCGTCCCCTGACGTCTTACACCGCACCGCAGGTGAACCGCCTGACGTGGTAGGTCCTACCCGAGGCGCGAACACCGTACAAGTAACCACAAACAAGTGACTAGCTGGGGTCACACCCGTCGACGTGCGTCCACAGTCCCCAACCACGTGTGCACACACAGACCACGCGTCCCTGGTCTGGCCCTCTGACCGGTTTTCCCCTCAGCCGGACTCTGGCTGCAAGACGTGGGGCCCAACGGTAACCGGTCCACAAACCGTCTCTAAAGGTCGGCCCGTACACCACTCCCTGGTGCGACCAGCACACGCGTACTGGTAGGCTACGACTAGTGGAGGGTCACTGAAGGAGTAGACTCTCAACTCAACGGAAAACAACGTCCGAATCCGACGACGTACGGGGACAACCCCGCGTACCGGCCCCGTCGCACGGTGACCACAGTCGGAGAAGAAACAGGACTCATAGTCCACGGCCACGCACGCACCGTGCACTAGAGTCGAGAAAACTCAAGTGGCGCTAAGCCACTGGACTCTGGACAGTCCTCTAAACGCACTACAGTCAACGGTCCTTGAGTCACAAGACTCGGGGTCAAGACCGTTGCACGCAACAGCACAAGGCCATCAATCTAGTCCAATCTCTAGGTCTAAAACCACGGTAGCACGAGTACCGAGACAACACACGAGTCGCCAAGGCCACTCCCTCGGGAAGGGAACGCAAGGGACTAAGGCCACTCACACGGGCCACACGGAAAACACAGAAGCACGATTCCCAAGGCAGCACACAAGCAGCCACGACGATTTCCCATCTTGAAGCAAGCGGGAAACCTCCAGCCCCAGGCCGGACAACTGGACTCGCAGTCCAAGGCCAAACACATGGCCCACACGGGAATCGCCTTCCAAAGGAACCCACGATATGCGGGGGAGACCCCACCGCACATACGCCGACACACGGTGACTCGATCGAGCGTAACACGAAAGCCTGGAACACGTGGGGTCACCCGGACCCACCACACCTACGGACACGCTAATCGAGGCAACACGGTCCCTCCTGACACCCCCAAAACAAGGACACGGAACCCATGGGGTGCCCGGGATACTCACAAGGCCAAAGGTCGACCACTGGGTCACAACCGGGTCGAACGGAGACCAACACAATGCGAACGGACGCTAAAAGGTCACCCGGACCCTTAAGCGCACGGGCACGCAAAACGAGGTAAACGGAACCTCCAGACACCCCAAAACACGGTCACGGAACTCCACTGGGTGTCCAAGGCACACACGGCCCACGAGGAGCACGATCAGCTGCAGACCGCCCGCCCCGGGCAGCCCGGCTGGTCCCTCCAAGAACGCGCTACATGTGCATAGCGCGTTCAGCCAGAACGCGCTATACGCGCCTAGCGCGTTCAACACGAACGCGCTACATGACCATAGCGCGACCAGGCCAGGTCGCGCTATGATCCTATAGCGCGACAACCAGCACGCGCTGGGGCCGTAAGGCGCGACCCAAACCGCCTTACTGTTCATCTTCTCCGATGAACGCGCCCTATCGGGGCAGCGCGACATTCAAGAACGCGCTACTGGAGTATAGCGCGTTCTCAGTCCGCGCCCGAAAACGGTGGAAACCGCGGGAAAAGCCATGCCACCCCCCGTTCACCCCCAGGTGAATGGGAAACAAAAGGGGAAACCTTCCCCAAGCCCCTAGGCATGCATCTAAACCCCTGGATCGCCCAAAAACACCATAAAACGGGAGATCCGGCTCACACCCCGAAAACACACATTTTGCCCAAAACGCCCCGTTTAGCCCGCTCGGCTCACCACGGCCTACGAAACTCGCGGGAAAGGAAGTACACGGGCTGAGGGTCCATCACCCTACCTCCACCGAAGATTACGCGCACCGTGGACGCCGATCCACGAAGAAAACGCCGTTGAAGCCTCGCCGTTCCACGAACTCACGGCCGAGCTTCTACGCGCCTCCACCGCCTCGATCCTCATCCATCCTCGCCCGCACCTCGCCCGCGCCGTCCCCGCCTCGCCCATGCTCCGCCCCGTCGGCCGCCGGAGAGAGAGGGAGAGAGGAGAGAGCGTGAGAAGAGAGAGGGAGAGAAATGAGAAATGAGAGGGGGAGAGAGAGAAGAGCTATTTATAGGAAAATCCGGAAAATCAGAAAAATCCCGAAAAATAGAAAATTACACCCTCGCGATCCTCGGAGCGCACCGATCGCAACGGTACCACTCGCGCCCTGGTGAACGGCCCGGTTCACCCGCAACGAGGTTCCGAAGGGAAAGCCGAAACCCACGCCGGGAATCGGAAAACACACGCGGAAAAAGTCGCGGAACGCCTCCGGGCCTCCGAAACGACTCCGGATCGCGCCGATCCGAACACGAAAGACGTCCGAAACGAAATTTCGGACACAACGGAGCTGGACACTCCGAGAAACCAGATCCGGGACCCACGAAGAAGGATCCGAAAAACCCGGGGCATTACACTTCTATCCCAGTCACCACCACATGTGTCATTCCCATCCAATTCCAGTCCTACCAAGGATAAATCTTATGTGACGTAATGCCTATGAAGGCTGGGAGCGTCATCTTAGGACGACCATGGATCTATGATGTAGACCTCGCTACCTTTGGTCGGTCCAATCAGTGTTCCTTCTCCTATAACGGGAAGAAGATTCAGTTGTACCCAGTACCCCCAAAGGTGACCCCAGGAAAGAGTTCCACCTCCACCCCCACTGGAACTCCCAAAGTTCAGGAGAGTCCCCAAACTCCCACAGAAGGGAAACCTCCCCTTCCTTCTTCTCCTGCATCTATCACACCCGTTTCTGAGGCTCCTAAGGTTAGTCATGACCTAGTTAGTGCCTTGACTCCATGAATGTCGGTGAGCTAGACATAGAGGTTGTTGAGGGTGCCCCTGTTTTGACTGTTGACGTCACCATCACACCCAGGGAGTCCCGAGTCTTAGTCCCAACTGAAGACCCGGCCATACTGCCGGACTTTCAAGGCATCGTTCCTGAGGACTTTCCTTCTCAACTCCCTCCAATGCGTGATGTACAACACGCTATTGAGCTTGTCCCTGTAGACACGCTAAAATTGACATTATTTTGAGTATATTTCATATTACCGTGCAATGCCCCATTTGACCCTCAAATTAGCTTATTTGAGTGGTTTTTCCCACTTTTCTTGAATTTATCTTCTTTTTTCTTCATTTTCTCCTTTTTCCTATTTTTCTGGATTTTATGGGCATTTATCTCAATTTTTGAAATTCACGACCTGGGTAAGGGCGTGTTTTTAACAAAACACGACTTGATCTGGGGCGTTTCTTTGAGAAAGGACGCCCACATCTGAGGACGTCAATTCTTCATGTTTGACCGACTTCCCTCACTTTAAAAACTTGAAATTAACGCCCTTCCCAGGGGCGTGTTTTTTAAACGTGGCTTTGGTTGAGGCGTGTTTTACTATTGGAGTTTTTATTTCTAAAAATTGATTTTTTAGAAACGCCCTTGTGCAGGGCGTGTTTTTAAGAAACGCCCTTTGTGCAGGTCGTTAATTCTTGAATTGACGCCCTGGTCCAGGTCGTGTTTCACTTTTTTGTTCCGAACGAACGCAGCCTTTCCCCAGAGAGACTCCTGCTTCGTTTGGGCTCTTGCCCAGCTTAATCCTCCCATATTTGGGCTCTTGCCCGTTCTTATCTCTTCCTCCTTTAGACTCTTCCCTCCTTATCTCCTTTTCTATCTTATTAATAGAGCTTCTGAGCTCTGTTGATCGTTTGGATTCCGGAGGCTTCTTCCCCGTTGTTTTTATTTTTCTTCTTCTTCCCTCCTCGGTTCTTCTTCTGTCTTCTCTTTTCTTTTCTTTCCTTCGCAGGTTGTTGCTGCTGTGGCTAAAGGAGGGGCAGTAACATGTTCAAGTCTTCATCCTATTGAAACCTTCTCCCCGTCGAGGATCAAAGCCCAAAAGCAACAGGCTCCTTGTCTTTTATTTTCTTTCATTATTCTTTTACTGCATCACCGTTTGCATGCATGCATGTTCATGTGTTTATATGCTCTTTCAACTCAACCACGTTGAGAGATCTCCTATAGTGCACACTTGCACTCTTTCCCCTTGTTTTATTTTGCATACATCCATCATATTTCCCACACCCTCTTTGCATAGGGGTTTAAGGGCAACCACCCTTAAGGTGTGTTCTTGCACATGTTTTCATGCTCATCTATATATATGGATTTGATGCTACACTCACCATGTTTCTAATCCATATCTTTGTTGGTGTTTGTTTTTATTTGCAAGGGTAATTAATTGAAGAACTCTCTTCATCGGCCGGCCGATTAGAAGAGAAAGGAGCATTCACAATCACCCGCGCTTTTAAGGTATTTATATCGCGATCCCTCCCTATTTATTATTCTTATACTTTTGAGGCGTTCGCGTCTCTGGCGATCACAAATTCCCCTTAGCACCTCGTGCTATTTCATGCTTATTTATTCATATTCTTAAATTTTCCTTAAGTGGATTTATTAGCATGATATCAAGAGCCGGGCAAGACAGATTTGGCCACGGCTATGCGATTCAAGATTCAAGAATTCATTTACCGGATGCCAATCCGGATTATTGTGCCAAGCATGGTCGCGGAGGCCAAGTCACCGTCATTGTTCAGAAGAGAATGCCAGGTGTTGATGTCACCCAAGGGCCGGGCAGGGCACCCCTTGTTCCAATTTCCAAATCCTGAATCCATTCTTCCATGCAAGGGGCGAATGCCCATTTTGTTCAACACTCCATATACGCCACAGTTAATGGGTAGCACAATGCTTCATGTTCCAACTTTCCAATCCTCTCACATTGTTGTTCTTTGCCTTCCAAGGGGGTTGTTATTTATTACTGAAGCTTCTTCCATTGGGCCAATTGGCTATACACTTTCGCTGCCATGGAGGGGCGGTTATTTTGGCGCTAAGGGGTCTTCCACTCATTTATCCACCCTCTATCCCACTCCATCCATATTCTTGTCTATCACGTTTTCTTCATGGGCCACTCCCAGGGGAAAGAGGAGGATCTCACCCTTCACATTCCTCATCTTCTTTGCATTTCATTGCGTTCATGCATTCACTGCATTCATCACGTCCATTCTATTGCATTCATATGCATTTGCACCTCCTGCTTCCCGGGTCTCCAAACCCGTATCTTCCCCGCCTTCCGGCACCGCCGGATCCTCCGCATTTCCCATCTTATTCATATTCATCTTCATTACTCGGGCATCGCGCCCCTTTCCAACCTTTTCATCTCCCAGATTTCTCTCCCTTCTTCCCAGGGCATCGCGTCCCTCGGCATTTTCTTCCTCCAGAACCTCCGGACTTTCCCCTCGGGCACGACGCCCCTTTCCATCTTCTCCTTCCTGATTTGCTTCCTCCGGAACCTCCGGACTTTTCCCTCGGGCACGACGCCCCTTTCCACCTTCTCCTTCCTGATTTCATTCCTCCGGAACCTCCGGATTTTTCTCTCCTCCCTGGGCATCGCGTCCCTCGGCATTTGCTTCCTCCGGAACCTCCGGACCCTCCATCTTTCTTCCGATTCATCTTTCTAATCTTCCTGAACATCACATCCTTCATTTTTTTCTTCCTTTTCCATCATCTTTTTCCCTATTTCGTCTCAGGGCATCGCGTCCCTTCTTTTGTCATCCCTCCGGAGCCTTCGGATTTTTCCTCTCATGATTCTCCTCTGCCTCCGGACCCTCCGGATCCGCCTCTTTCTATCTACCAATTTCTTCTTCTAATTCCTCCTGATTCTGGGTCCGACCCAACTTCTTCCACATCCACTGCCTTGGACATCTGCCCATTCTCCCATTGCTTTCGAGGCTTTAGTCCTCATTCCTCCTTCTAATTCTTCTCTCCTTCTGTA
The DNA here is from genome assembly GCA_022559845.1 of Amorphophallus konjac. NCBI lineage: Eukaryota > Viridiplantae > Streptophyta > Magnoliopsida > Alismatales > Araceae > Amorphophallus > Amorphophallus konjac. The sequence continues at coordinate 50,613 of JAHNEJ010001617.1, read as the reverse complement.
GATTGTTCCATGTGATCAGGGTCTCCGCGCCTTAGTGAGAGAGTTCTAGCCCTCGCCTCTTTTCCTTTTTTTCCTTATTCGTCTGAGTCTGGTCTTGGCACCACTCCTTCTTGTTAAGCCACTTTCAATCCTTTGCTTCCAATCCTTTATCTGCCTAAGAGGACTATCCCACGATGATCAACCTCTCGCGGCAGCTGCTTTAACAAAGGTTGCAAGGTAATATATTGACGTAAGTATGCATTTATATGATATCATTACCTCATTACTTCACGCATGATTTTCAAAATGAAGTGCTTCCTAACAAGATTAAGAGTGGTGTTTTAGATCTTTATCTTAGGCTTTTGTTAAATTAAATCATTGTTAAAAAGAGTCTTTAGGCTTGCTTATGCAGCACCTTGGTTAATAAGAACCCCGCGCTGGGAATTCAACATTCTCTCCCTGCTTGTTAAGATCAACCCTCAGCTGGGCACCTCACACACTTCACGGCGTCCTTAGCCGGCTCCTTTGGTTAAACACCGTTGCTACCTTGGCCATGCCATGAGTATATCTGAAAGTCTTTTCTCTTCTTTACTCGGCCACGTGCAGGGGCAAGAGGTTGACGGATGAGATGACCAACCTTGGTAATCCCCAATACGAGAGGAGTCTCAAATAGGGGCAGTCTTGACCCAAACTAAATATGAATTTCATGATATACATCTCGCCAAAAGGGCTATTATGAAAATCAAGTCAGAATTTCGATAAAAGCAAGATTGTGAATTATGGCATGACAAGAGTGGCAAAGTCCCCGCAGGGAAAATCCTGGTCGTATGCATGTCAAGGGTCTAAAAATCAAAGGCATAAAGCCCCGGCGCAACAGACTACCTCTTTGAGGGGGAACACCTTGGAAAGAATTCAAGTCCCGACATCTCCCATCCTGCATAAAGCTTATCTCCAATTATTCTTCTCTTCTCCCTCCAAGACCGAACATTTCTCAGGTATGGCCTTGGTAGGGGTACCGTTGATCAAGGGCAGTCGGTTATAGGGCGCCACCCTTCAATGCACGCCCAGCTTTGGGCAGTTTTTAGCAAAAGGGGAAGGAACGAGGACCCCTAGCCAGTGGTTTAAGACACCCTTTGATGCTGCTTTAGCAATGTCTAACCAAAATCAAACAAAATTGAATATTTCTTGTCCAAAATCTATAAAAATTTGAATATCTTTCCCAAAATTCATAAAAATTGAAATATTTTTCAAAACCCATAAAAATTTGCATATTTTTCCAAAATTCATAAAAATTTGAGTATATTTTCAAAAACCACATAAAAATTTACATATTTCAAAAAAAACTCCATAAAAATTGCATTGTATTTTCTGATGGTGTTTTGCAGGAACAGCTTTGCAAGGACCAAGAGCACGGGATGAGTCCTATCTCCACTCATTGCTATCAATCTATTGATTCTCCCGATATTCTCATGACATGCCACCCTGGGCATTTTTGGTTATCACCTCCTTATATCATTTTGGTTATATCTCCTGATTATCATTCTGATTATTCATCTCCAGATCTTTCAATCAACTCCTACTAATTTCTCTTGATCAATTCTGCCGATGGGCATTATCAGATCTTGATCATTCAACTCCAAATCTTGATTAGCCAAGTTGGCATCCTCATGACAAAATAACAAACAATGATGCTTTGCAATATCATGATTCAACTCATAATGGTTACTATGTTGTGACATGCTATTGATGCTTTGATTCATGCTATGCTTGCTACGCTTAAATGCCTTATTCATTGCTTGTTATCTTTTATATCTTGGCTGATGAATTTTTGAGCGCAGGATAAGAAGCTCTTGGTCCCACCGACTGGGCATCATCATCCAAGCCCCACGGTGCTTGCAGCTCAGTTCTCAGTTCCCATGCTCATTGCACCACCATCTCCTGTATGCATTTTACTATATGTTACATATGCTACTAGATTATATCAAGGACCTTGTGGCTTTGGTAAATCTGGAATTTGAGTTCCCCTTCATCAAAAACGATGACGATTCCAGAGGCATCTTAGTCATACGGATAGGCCGTTGAGCCGTCCGAGACTGGGGACGATGGTTCCTTTTTATGAGTTGGTGCGTGGATAAACGGGCTTCGGCTTAGTATCAGCTCGTGAAATCGGTTTCTTGACTCAGTCTTGGCAGCTTAGCAATATTATCCTTGATTATCTTATATTTTCATTTGATTTAATTTTTCCTTTTAAACCCAGCATGCATTCATGTAGGAATTTGAAACAATTGTTGAAAAATCATTCTGATGAGCTGACTTTGAGGGTTGAAGTTGATCTTAATCTTTCCAGATATGAGATATTCCATGCCGGATTGAATCTTCAGTTCGTTTTGTTGCTGTTTTGGGTGATTTTCTCGAAAGCTCCTTGTTTGGATTTTTATCATCTTATTTCAATCCTTTCCTTTGATCCACCTTGGCTGCAGCACGTCCACTGGCTGGTAACCGCTCCCCAATGGTGAAACTTACAGGTTTGTGACCTGGGGTACTTCCACCGCGCTGGAAGTTGATCATTTATTTTATCTCCTTCGTGCACCGCGTGCACAACTCCCCTTTTATCCAAACATTGTTGATTTCATTGAATTTCCCGAGATTTGCTTCATCTCGTGCTTTTGATTTGATTCTCATCAAGTGATGTTGATTACATGTCTCATCACACCTTGGCATTTACTTTTCAGTTTGCTACGCTCCCTTGCAAAGCAGACGCCAAGGCGGGGCAGCTGTAGACACGCTAAAATTGACATTATTTTGAGTATATTTCATATTTCCGTGCAATGCCCCATTTGACCCTCAAATTAGCTTGTTTGAGTGGTTTTTCCCACCTTTCTTGAAGTTCTCCTATTTTTCCCTCATTTCCTCCTTTTTCCTATTTTTCTGGATTTTCTGAGCATTTATCTGAATATTTTGAAATTCACGACCTGGGTAAGGGCGTGTTTTTAAAACACGACCTGATCTAGGGCGTTTCTTGGAGAAAGGACGCCCACACCTGAGGGCGTCAATTCTTCATGTTTGACCGCCTTCCCTCACTTTAAAAACTTGAAATTAACGCCCTTCCGAGGGGCGTGTTTTTTAAACGTGGCTTTGGTTGAGGTGTGTTTTACTATTGGAGTTTTTATTTCTAAAAATTGCTTTTTAGAAACGCCCTTGTGTAGGGCGTGTTTTTAAGAAACGCCCTTTGTGCAGGTCGTCAATTCTTGAATTGACGCCCTGGTCCAGGTCGTGTTTCACTTTTTTGTTCCGAACGAACGCAGCCTTTCCCAGAGAGACTCCTGCTTCGTTTGGGCTCTTGCCCAGCTTAATCCTCCCCTATTTGGGCTCTTGCCCGTTCTTATCTCTTCCTCCTTTGGACTTTTCCCTCCTTATCTCCTTTTCTATCTTATTAATAGAGCTTCTGAGCTCTGTTGATCGGTTGGATTCCGGAGGCTTCTTCCCCGTTATTTTTATTTTTCTTCTTCTTCCCTCCTCGGTTCTTCTTCTGTCTTCTCTTTTCTTTTCTTTCCTTCGCAGGTTGTTGCTGCTGTGGCTAAAGGAGGAGCAGTAACATGTTCAAGTCTTCATCCTATTGAAACCTTCTCCCCGTCGAGGATCAAAGCCCAAAAGAAACATACTCCTTGTCTTTTATTTTCTTTCATTATTCTTTTACTGCATCACCGTTTGCATGCATGCATGTTCATGTGTTTATATGCTCTTTCAACTCAACCACGTTGAGAGATCTCCTATAGTGCACACTTGCACTCTTTCCTCTTGTTTTATTTTGCATACATCCATCATATTTTCCACACCCTCTTTGCATAGGGGTTTAAGGGCAACCACCCTTAAGGTGTGTTCTTGCACATGTTTTCATGCTCATCTATATATATGGATTTGATGCTACACTCACCATGTTTCTAATCCATATCTTTGTTGGTGTTTGTTTTTGTTTGCAAGGGTAATTAATTGAAGAACTCTCTTCATCGGCCGGCCGATTAGAAGAGAAAGGAGCATTCACAATCACCCGCGCTTTTAAGGTATTTATATCGCGATCCCTCCCTATTTATTATTCTTATACTTTTGAGGCGTTCGCGTCTCTGGCGATCACAAATTCCCCTTAGCACCTCGTGCTATTTCATGCTTATTTAGTCATATTCTTAATTTTTTCCTTAAGTGGATTTATTAGGATCTACAAATTGGCGATCACGATGGGACCCCTATTGTTCCTTTTTTTGATTACCCCTTTCCCCTTTGGCACCCTCGCGTGCCCTTTCCCCTTGGTACCCTCGGTACCCTTTCCCTTGTGTCCCACGGGCACCCTCTATTGTGCTTTGCACTCTCCTCACTAGTGATTGGCTAGTTTATTAGATCTTCTTTTTAGAAATTCCACTTATCCTCCTAAAAATAAAAAAATCTTAATGAGCATGATATCCTGTTGATTGCCTTATTTGTGTGACTGTGAGTGTTTTCATTTTGCCGGTCGTTAAGCTTCCTGTGAATTAACGCCTCAACCTGGGGCGTGTTTAAAATTAACGCCTCCAGACAGGGCGCCTTTTGATTCTATAACGCCTTCTGGCAAGAGCGTTTTCCAGCGCGTCCCTGGTGCTTTGTGAATTAACGCCCTGCCACAGGGCGCCTTTATATTGCATAGCGCCTCGGCCAGGGGCGTGTCTTGATTTGGCCGTGCACCCTTTACGAGTTGACGCCCTCACCAGGAGGCGTTTATTTGGTTTGTAGCGTCCCATATCAGGGCGCGTTTTTTCGCTCCTGTGGGCCCTCCACAGTGATTCACGCCCTGCCCCAGGGCGTCTCTTTGCTGATAGCGACCTTCCCCCGGTCGTCTTCTTCCTGTGTTTTTTCAGACCCGTGCTCCAGTGATTACCATATTGATTGCTCTTGTTTATCATTGTGGTTTGCCTATATCTGTTGCATTCATTCATCTTTGCATTGGTTTGGGAGACCTCCTCTCTCCTCACTAGGATTCCACACACCCTCTTGGAATCGGGACGACCCTCCATTGAGCATTCCGTCTCTTTGGACCGGAAATCCCTTTTCCAAGCCTCCATAAGTCCCCGCACCCGTGGATTCCCTCACGGACGCCGGGCAGGTTGTACCCTTTGAAGTCCCGAATTAGTTGGCCTAAACGTGGTGAGAGAGTGTTCCTAGTTGGCATTGGAGTTAAATCATATTGAAACTAGGCTCCTCCCCTTGTGTGAATCATATCAATTTGCATAAATTCATTAATTCACCAAGGTTCGAACATAAAAATCAAGGTAACCATTTCAACTTGGGTGTGTTTCTTTGCCAATTGTTTGCACATTATTTTGATTGCATGATGGCTTACCATGATAGGAAAAATAACATGTTCAATTCAATTAATGTTCATGAGGGTGATCAACCTAGCACATCTTATTCCCCTCAATTTCAACATGTTCGTCAAAATTCTCACCATACTCTCAAGGGACCACGTCCTCATTCTTATGGTCATGCCCAGCCCATGGGCAATGTCCATTCTCATGGTCCCCCTACTCAATTTCGGGCCACTATTCCCTCAGGGCCGTCCCCTCCCAACGATGAGAAGGTCTCCCGAATCTTGCACGCATTAGATCATCTCACCCCTCAACAGATCCAAGCCCTTAAGGCCGCCATTGAGGGTGCATCTCATTCATCTCATCCTCCTTCCAATCCTACACGGGTGGCCCATCACCCACCTCCCTTGTCTATTCACAATCCTAATCGGGTAGCCCATTACCCATCTCCTTCTATTCACACTCCTCCTCGGGTGGCCCATCACCCGCCTCCTTCTATTCCTCCTCCATCGCGGCCCCGAGGCCCTTATATTCCTTGTAATCCGGTCCATCCGGGTTCTTCTACGGGTCAGCCGGTTGATTCCCCTCCACGGCCTTTTTATATAACCCCTCCTTTAAGGCCCTGCCAACCCTCGGTTGCTCAAGTCACCCCCTTCCAATAAACTCTTCTTGACAAAATCACTTTAATGGAGGAACAATTAAAGAAGGTCACGGCTCCTCCCACTCCGGTCAACCCTCTCCATGCCTTCCTAAATGACATTACAAAGATGGAGAGAGAGTGGAAGGATAGGATGGATGACTGCGACATTGGCGTTTCAAGCAAGCAAGAACCGGCAATTGAAGCACTTGAGCCGGTATACGATGATGAAGCTCCGCAGGCACCCCTTCCGAGTTTCCTTCGTTTTCCACTTCCCCCATTATCATTCGATGAACCTCCTGCTCAGGATGAAGCCACCGTCCCTAACCCTACCCCTGTTTTTGAGACCTCTTGGTGTTACGACGATGGGTTGATATTTTAATCACCCACGCCGACACATCTTGAGTCTCCTCCCACTCCCAACGCCGCTCGCCCCGTTCGGCATTTTCTCCGCAACAAACCCCCACCAATTACACCTCCCACAATTATACTTCCACCAATTACACCTTCACCAATTAAACCCCCATCAATTACACCTCCACCAGCTATGCCATTAACCTCCATATCACCAGCCTCCACTGAGCCCACCTTCGAATCTTCCCCAATTAACCTCCCATTACCACCACCTCAACCTTCCCTTATCCCTTTAACCCCAAAACCCACATTGCCTACTCCACCACTTAACCCTTCACCTATGGTTAGTCCTGAGCAGGATCCACCACTTTTTACACTCAAGCCAACCCCGACTGCTTTCGAGCAAAGGGAGAAGCTCGGCGTGTTTGAACCTCCACTTCCACTCATCCTTTCTACAACACCTCCCATTACACTTTCCATTATACCTCCACCATCCACGGAGCCTTCCGCCTCCGCCTCACCTCCCCTTATTACTCGGAAGGGGAACGCTGCTATAAGTACTTGCGCCAAGGATGATCAAGAGCCGGGCAAGACAGATTTGGCCACGGCTATGCGATTCGAGATTCAAGAATTCATTTACCGGATGCCAATCCGGATTATTGTGCCAAGCATGGTCGCGGAGGCCAAGTCACCGTCATTGTTCAGAAGAGAATGCTAGGTGTTGATGTCACCCAAGGGCCGGGCAGGGCACCCCTTGTTCCAATTTCCAAATCCTGAATCCATTCTTCCATGCAAGGGGCGAATGCCCATTTTGTTCAACACTCCATATACGCCACAGTTAATGGGTAGCACAATGCTTCATGTTCCAACTTTCCAATCCTCTCACATTGTTGTTCTTTGCCTTCCAAGGGGGTTGTTATTTATTACTGAAGCTTCTTCCATTGGGCCAATTGGCTATACACTTTCGCTGCCATGGAGGGGCGGTTATTTTGGCGCTAAGGGGTCTTCCACTTCTTTATCCACCCTCTATCCCACTCCATCCATATTCTTGTCTATCACGTTTTCTTCATGGGCCACTCCCAGGGGAAAGAGGAGGATCTCACCCTTCACATTCCTCATCTTCTTTGCATTTCATTGCGTTCATGCATTCACTGCATTCATCACGTCCATTCTATTGCATTCATATGCATTTGCACCTCCTGCTTCCCGGGTCTCCAAACCCGTATCTTCCCCGCCTTCCGGCACCGCTGGATCCTCCGCATTTCCCATCTTATTCATATTCATCTTCATTACTCGGGCATCGCGCCCCTTTCCAACCTTTTCATCTCCCAGATTTCTCTCCCTTCTTCCCAGGGCATCGCGTCCCTCGGCATTTTCTTCCTCCGGAACCTCCGGACTTTCCCCTCGGGCACGACGCCCCTTTCCATCTTCTCCTTCCTGATTTGCTTCCTCCGGAACCTCCGGACTTTTCCCTCGGACACGACGCCCCTTTCCACCTTCTCCTTCCTGATTTCATTCCTCCGGAACCTCCGGATTTTTCTCTCCTCCCTGGGCATCGCGTCCCTCGGCATTTGCTTCCTCCGGAACCTCCGGACCCTCCATCTTTCTTCCGATTCATCTTTCTAATCTTCCTGAACATCACATCCTTCATTTTTTTCTTCCTTTTCCATCATCTTTTTCCCTATTTCGTCTCAGGGCATCGCGTCCCTTCTTTTGTCATCCCTCCGGAGCCTTCGGATTTTTCCTCTCATGATTCTCCTCTACCTCCGGACCCTCCGGATCCGCCTCTTTCTATCTACCAATTTCTTCTTCTAATTCCTCCTGATTCTGGGTCCGACCCAACTTCTTCCACATCCACTGCCTTGGGCATCTACCCATTCTCCCATTGCTTTCGAGGCTTTAGTCCTCATTTCTCCTTCTAATTCTTCTCTCCTTCTGTAGACTGTTCCATGTGATCAGGGTCTCCGCGCCTTAGTGAGGGAGTTCTAGCCCTCGCCTCTTTTCCTTTTTTTCCTTATTCGTCTGAGTCTGGTCTTGGCACCACTCCTTCTTGTTAAGCCACTTTCAATCCTTTGCTTCCAATCCTTTATCTGCCTAAGAGGACTATCCCACGATGATCAACCTCTCGCGGCAGCTGCTTTAACAAAGGTTGCAAGGTAATATATTGACGTAAGTATGCATTTATATGATATCATTACCTCATTACTTCACGCATCATTTTTTAAAATGAAGTGCTTCCTAACAAGATTAAGAGTGGTGTTTTAGATCTTTATCTTAGGCTTTTGTTAAATTAAATCATTGTTAAAAAGAGTCTTTAGGCTTGCTTATGCAGCATCTTGGTTAATAAGAACCCCGCGCTGGGAATTCAACATTCTCTCCCTGCTTGTTAAGATCAACCCTCAGCTGGGCACCTCACACACTTCACGGCGTCCTTAGCCGGCTCCTTTGGTTAAACACCGTTGCTACCTTGGCCATGCCATGAGTATATCTGAAAGTCTTTTCTCTTCTTTACTCGGCCACGTGCAGGGGCAAGAGGTTGACGGATGAGATGACCAACCTTGGTAATCCCCAATACGAGAGGAGTCTCAAATAGGGGCAGTCTTGACCCAAACTAAATATGAATTTCATGATATACATCTCGCCAAAAGGGCTATTATGAAAATCAAGTCAGAATTTCGATAAAAGCAAGATTGTGAATTATGGCATGACAAGAGTGGCAAAGTCCCCGCAGGGAAAATCCTGGTCGTATGCATGTCAAGGGTCTAAAAATCAAAGGCATAAAGCCCCGGCGCAACAGACTACCTCTTTGAGGGGGAACACCTTGGAAAGAATTCAAGTCCCGACATCTCCCATCCTGCATAAAGCTTATCTCCAATTATTCTTCTCTTCTCCCTCCAAGACCGAACATTTCTCAGGTATGGCCTTGGTAGGGGTACCGTTGATCAAGGGCAGTCGGTTATAGGGCGCCACCCTTCAATGCACGCCCAGCTTTGGGCAGTTTTTAGCAAAAGGGGAAGGAACGAGGACCCCTAGCCAGTGGTTTAAGACACCCTTTGATGCTGCTTTAGCAATGTCTAACCAAAATCAAACAAAATTGAATATTTCTTGTCCAAAATCTATAAAAATTTGAATATCTTTCCCAAAATTCATAAAAATTGAAATATTTTTCAAAACCCATAAAAATTTGCATATTTTTCCAAAATTCATAAAAATTTGAGTATATTTTCAAAAACCACATAAAAATTTGCATATTTCAAAAAAAACTCCATAAAAAATGCATTGTATTTTCTGATGGTGTTTTGCATGAACAACTTTGCAAGGACCAAGAGCACGGGATGAGTCCTATCTCCACTCATTGCTATCAATCTATTGATTCTCCCGATATTCTCATGGCATGCCACCCTGGGCATTTTTGGTTATCACCTCCTTATATCATTTTGGTTATATCTCCTGATTATCATTCTGATTATTCATCTCCAGATCTTTCAATCAACTCCTACTAATTTCTCTTGATCAATTCTGCCGATGGGCATTATCAGATCTTGATCATTCAACTCCAAATCTTGATTAGTCAAGTTGGCATCCTCATGACAAAATAACAAACAATGATGCTTTGCAATATCATGATTCAACTCATAATGGTTACTATGTTGTGACATGCTATTGATGCTTTGATTCATGCTATGCTTGCTACGCTTAAATGCCTTATTCATTGCTTGTTATCTTTTATATCTTGGCTGATGAATTTTTGAGCGCAGGATAAGAAGCTCTTGGTCCCACCGACTGGGCATCATCATCCAAGCCCCACGGTGCTTGCAGCTCAGTTCTCAGTTCCCATGCTCATTGCACCACCATCTCCTGTATGCATTTTACTATATGTTACATATGCTACTAGATTATATCAAGGACCTTGTGGCTTTGGTAAATCTGGAATTTGAGTTCCCCTTCATCAAAAACGATGACGATTCCAGAGGCATCTTAGTCATACGGATAGGCCGTTGAGCCGTCCGAGACTGGGGACGATGGTTCCTTTTTATGAGTTGGTGCGTGGATAAACGGGCTTCGGCTTAGTATCAGCTCGTGAAATCGGTTTCTTGACTCAGTCTTGGCAGCTTAGCAATATTATCCTTGATTATCTTATATTTTCATTTGATTTAATTTTTCCTTTTAAACCCAGCATGCATTCATGTAGGAATTTGAAACAATTGTTGAAAAATCATTCTGATGAGCTGACTTTGAGGGTTGAAGTTGATCTTAATCTTTCCAGATATGAGATATTCCATGCCGGATTGAATCTTCAGTTCGTTTTGTTGCTGTTTTGGGTGATTTTCTCGAAAGCTCCTTGTTTGGATTTTTATCATCTTATTTCAATCCTTTCCTTTGATCCACCTTGGCTGCAGCACGTCCACTGGCTGGTAACCGCTCCCCAATGGTGAAACTTACAGGTTTGTGACCTGGGGTACTTCCACCGTGCTGGAAGTTGATCATTTATTTTATCTCCTTCGTGCATCGCGTGCACAACTCCCCTTTTATCCAAACATTGTTGATTTCATTGAATTTCTCGAGATTTGCTTCATCTTGTGCTTTTGATTTGATTCTCATCAAGTGATGTTGATTGCGTGTCTCATCACACCTTGGCATCTACTTTTCAGTTTGCTACGCTCCCTTGCAAAGCAGACGCCAAGGCGGGGCAGCTGTAGACACGCTAAAATTGACATTATTTTGAGTATATTTCATATTGCCGTGCAATGCCCCATTTGACCCTCAAATTAGTTTGTTTGAGTGGTTTTTCACACTTTTCTTGAATTTCTCCTATTTTTCCCTCATTTCCTCCTTTTTCCTATTTTTTTAGATTTTTTAGGCATTTATCTGAATATTTTGAAATTCACGACCTGGGTAAGGGCGTGTTTTTAAAACACGACCTGATCTAGGGCGTTTCTTGGAGAAAGGACGCCCACGCCTGAGGGCGTCAATTCTTCATGTTTGACCGACTTCCCTCACTTTAAAAACTTGAAATTAACGCCCTTCCGAGGGGCGTGTTTTTTAATCGTGGCTTTGGTTGAGGCGTGTTTTACTATTGGAGTTTTTATTTCTAAAAATTGGTTTTAAAGAAACGCCCTTGTGTAGGGCGTGTTTTTAAGAAACGCCCTTTGTGCAGGTCGTCAATTCTTGAATTGACGCCCTGGTCCAGGTCGTGTTTCACTTTTTTGTTCCGAATGAACGCAGCCTTTCCCAGAGAGACTCCTGCTTCGTTTGAGCTCTTGCCCAGCTTAATCCTCCCCTATTTGGGCTCTTGCCCGTTCTTATCTCTTCCTCCTTTGGACTTGTCCCTCCTTATCTCCTTTTCTATCTTATTAATAGAGCTTCCGAGCTCTGTTGATCGGTTGGATTCCGGAGGCTTCTTCCCCGTTGTTTTTATTTTTCTTCTTCTTCCCTCCTCGGTTCTTCTTCTGTCTTCTCTTTTCTTTTCTTTCCTTCGCAGGTTGTTGATGTTGTGGCTAAAGGAGGGGCAGTAACATGTTCAAGTCTTCATCCTATTGAAACCTTCTCCCCGTCGAGGATCAAAGCCCAAAAGCAACAGGCTCCTTGTCTTTTATTTTCTTTCATTATTCTTTTACTGCATCACCGTTTGCATGCATGCATGTTCATGTGTTTATATGCTCTTTCAACTCAACCACGTTGAGAGATCTCCTATAGTGCACACTTGCACTCTTTCCCCTTGTTTTATTTTGCATACATCCATCATATTTCCCACACCCTCTTTGCATAGGGGTTTAAGGGCAACCACCCTTAAGGTGTGTTCTTGCACATATTTTCATGCTCATCTATATATATGGATTTGATGCTACACTCACCATGTTTCTAATCCATATCTTTGTTGGTGTTTGTTTTTGTTTGCAAGGGTAATTAATTGAAGAACTCTCTTCATCGGCCGGCCGATTAGAAGAGAAAGGAGCATTCACAATCACCCGCGCTTTTAAGGTATTTATATCGCGATCCCTCCCTATTTATTATTCTTATACTTTTGAGGCGTTCGCGTCTCTGGCGATCACAAATTCCCCTTAGCACCTCGTGCTATTTCATGCTTATTTATTCATATTCTTAATTTTTCCTTAAGTGGATTTATTAGGAACTACAAATTTGGCCACGGCTATGCGATTCAAGAAAACACTCACAGTCACACAAATAAGGCAATCAACAGGATATCATGCTCATTAAGATTTTTTTATTTTTAGGAGGATAAGTGAAATTTCTAAAAAGAAGATCTAATAAACTAGCCAATCACTAGTGAGGAGAGTGCAAAGCACAATAGAGGGTGCCCGTGGGACACAAGGGAAAGGGTACCGAGGGTACCAAGGGGAAAGGGCACGCGAGGGTGCCAAAGGGGAAAGGGGTAATAAAAAAAAAGGAACAATAGTGGTCCCACCGTGATCGCCAATTTGTAGATCCTAATAAATCCACTTAAGGAAAATTTAAGAATATGAATAAATAAGCATGAAATAGCACGAGGTGCTAAGGGGAATTTGTGATCGCCAGAGACGCGAACGCCTCAAAAGTATAAGAATAATAAATAGGGAGGGATCGCGATATAAATACCTTAAAAGCGCGGGTGATTGTGAATGCTCCTTTCTCTTCTAATCGGCCGGCCGATGAAGAGAGTTCTTCAATTAATTACCCTTGCAAACAAAAACAAACACCAACAAAGATATGGATTAGAAACATGGTGAGTGTAGCATCAAATCCATATATATAGATGAGCATGAAAACATGTGCAAGAACACACCTTAAGGGTGGTTGCCCTTAAATCCCTATGCAAAGAGGGTGTGAGAAATATGATGGATGTATGCAAAATAAAACAAGGGGAAAGAGTGCAAGTGTGCACTATAGGAGATCTCTCAACGTGGTTGAGTTGAAAGAGCATATAAACACATGAACATGCATGCATGCAAACGGTGATGCAGTAAAAGTATAATGAAAGAAAATAAAAGACAAGGAGCCTGTTGCTTTTGGGCTTTGATCCTCGACGGGGAGAAGGTTTCAATAGGATGAAGACTTGAACATGTTACTGCCCCTCCTTTAGCCACAGTAGCAACAACCTGCGAAGGAAAGAAAAGAAAAGAGAAGACAGAAGAAGAACCGAGGAGGGAAGAAGAAGAAAAATAAAAACAACGGGGAAGAAGCCTCCGGAATCCAAACGATCAACAGAGCTCAGAAGCTCTATTAATAAGATAGAAAAGGAGATAAGGAGGGAAGAGTCCAAAGGAGGAAGAGATAAGAACGGGCAAGAGCCCAAATAGGGGAGGATTAAGCTGGGAAAGAGCCCAAACGAAGCAGGAGTCTCTCTGGGGAAAGGCTACGTTCGTTCGGAACAAAAAAGTGAAACACGACCTGGACCAGGGCGTCAATTCAAGAATTGACGACCTGCACAAAGGGCGTTTCTTAAAAACACGCCCTGCACAAGGGCATTTCTAAAAAATCAATTTTTAGAAATAAAAACTCCAATAGTAAAACACGCATCAACCAAAGCCACGTTTAAAAAACACGCCCCTCGGAAGGGCGTTAATTTCAAGTTTTTAAAGTGAGGGAAGTCGGTCAAACATGAAGAATTGACGCCCTCAGATGTGGGCGTCCTTTCTCAAAGCAACGCCCCAGATCAAGTCGTGTTTTGTTAAAAACACGCCCTTACCGAGGTCGTGAATTTCAAAAATTGAGATAAATGCCCATAAAATCCAGAAAAATAGGAAAAAGGAGAAAATGAAGAAAAAAGAAGATAAATTCAAGAAAAGTGGGAAAAACCACTCAAACAAGCTAATTTGAGGGTCAAATGGGGTATTGCACGGCAATATGAAATATACTCAAAATAATGTCAATTTTAGCGTGTCTACAGCTGCCCCGCCTTGGCGTCTGCTTTGCAAGGGAGCGTAGCAAACTGAAAAGTAGATGCCAAGGTGTGATGAGACACGCAATCAACATCACTTGATGAGAATCAAATCAAAAGCACGAGATGAAGCAAATCTCGGGAAATTCAATGAAATCAACAATGTTTGGATAAAAGGGGAGTTGTGCACGCGGTGCACGAAGGAGATAAAATAAATGATCAACTTCCAGCGCGGTGGAAGTACCCCAGGTCACAAACCTGTAGGTTTCACCATTGGGGAGCGGTTACCAGCCAGTGGACGTGCTGCAGCCAAGGTGGATCAAAGGAAAGGAGATAAATAAGATGATAAAAATCCAAACAAGGAGCTTTCGAGAAAATCACCCAAAACAGCAACAAAACGAACTGAAGATTCAATCCGGCATGGAATATCTCATATCTGGAAAGATTAAGATCAACTTCAACCCTCAAAGTCAGCTCATCAGAATGATTTTTCAACAATTGTTTCAAATTCCTACATGAATGCATGCTGGGTTTAAAAGGAAAAATTAAATCAAATGAAAATATAAGATAATCAAGGATAATATTGCTAAGCTGCCAAGACTGAGTCAAGAAACCGATTTCACGAGCTGATACTAAGCCGAAGCCCGTTTATCCACGCACCAACTCATAAAAAGGAACCATCGTCCCCAGTCTCGGACGGCTCAACGGCCTATCCGTATGACTAAGATGCCTCTGGAATCGTCATCATTTTTGATGAAGGGGAACTCAAATTCCAGATTTACCAAAGCCACAAGGTCCTTGATATAATCTAGTAGCATATGTAACATATAGTAAAATGCATACAGGAGATGGTGGTGCAATGAGCATGGGAACTGAGAACTGAGCTGCAAGCACCGTGGGGCTTGGATGATGATGCCCAGTCGGCGGGACCAAGAGCTTCTTATCCTGCGCTCAAAAATTCATCAGCCAAGATATAAAAGATAACAAGCAATGAATAAGGCATTTAAGCGTAGCAAGCATAGCATGAATCAAAGCATCAATAGCATGTCACAACATAGTAACCATTATGAGTTGAATCATGATATTGCAAAGCATCATTGTTTGTTATTTTGTCATGAGGATGCCAACTTGGCTAATCAAGATTTGGAGTTGAATGATCAAGATCTGATAATGCCCATCGGCAGAATTGATCAAGAGAAATTAGTAGGAGTTGATTGAAAGATCTGGAGATGAATAATCAGAATGATGATCAGGAGATATAACCAAAATGATATAAGGAGGTGATAACCAAAAATGCCCAGGGTGGCATGTCATGAGAATATCGGGAGAATCAATAGATTGATAGCAATGAGTGGAGATAGGACTCATCCCGTGCTCTTGGTCCTTGCAAAGCTGTTCCTGCAAAACACCATCAGAAAATACAATGCAATTTTTATGGAGTTTTTTTTTGAAATATGTAAATTTTTATGTGATTTTTGAAAATATACTCAAATTTTTATGAATTTTGGAAAAATATGCAAATTTTTATGGGTTTTGGAAAATATTTCAATTTTTATGAATTTTGGGAAAGATATTCAAATTTTTATAGATTTTGGACAAGAAATATTCAATTTTGTTTGATTTTGGTTAGACATTGCTAAAGCAGCATCAAAGGGTGTCTTAAACCACTGGCTAGGGGTCCTCGTTCCTTCCCCTTTTGCTAAAAACTGCCCAAAACTGGGCGTGCATTGAAGGGTGGCGCCCTATAACCGACTGCCCTTGATCAACGGTACCCCTACCAAGGCCATACCTGAGAAATGTTCGGTCTTGGAGGGAGAAGAGAAGAATAATTGGAGATAAGCTTTATGCAGGATGGGAGATGTCGGGACTTGAATTCTTTCCAAGGTGTTCCCCCTCAAAGAGGTAGTCTGTTGCGCCGGGGCTTTATGCCTTTGATTTTTAGACCCTTGACATGCATACGACCAGGATTTTCCCTGCGGGGACTTTGCCACTCTTGTCATGCCATAATTCACAATCTTGCTTTTATCGAAATTCTGACTTGATTTTCATAATAGCCCTTTTGGCGAGATGTATATCATGAAATTCATATTTAGTTTGGGTCAAGACTGCCCCTATTTGAGACTCCTCTCGTATTGGGGATTACCAAGGTTGGTCATCTCATCCGTCAACCTCTTGCCCCTGCACGTGGCCGAGTAAAGAAGAGAAAAGACTTTCAGATATACTCATGGCATGGCCAAGGTAGCAACGGTGTTTAACCAAAGGAGCCGGCTAAGGACGCCGTGAAGTGTGTGAGGTGCCCAGCTGAGGGTTGATCTTAACAAGTAGGGAGAGAATGTTGAATTCCCAGCGCGGGGTTCTTATTAACCAAGGTGCTGCATAAGCAAGCCTAAAGACTCTTTTTAACAAAAATTTAATTTAACAAAAGCCTAAGATAAAGATCTAAAACACCACTCTTAATCTTGTTAGGAAGCACTTCATTTTGAAAATCATGCGTGAAGTAATGAGGTAATGATATCATATAAATGCATACTTACGTCAATATATTACCTTGCAACCTTTGTTAAAGCAGCTGCCGCGAGAGGTTGATCATCGTGGGATAGTCCTCTTAGGCAGGTAAAGGATTGGAAGCAAAGGATTGAAAGTGGCTTAACAAGAAGGAGTGGTGCCAAGACCAGACTCAGACGAATAAGGAAAAAAAGGAAAAGAGGCGAGGGCTAGAACTCCCTCACTAAGGCGCGGAGACCCTGATCACATGGAACAGTCTACAGAAGGAGAGAAGAATTAGAAGAAGGAATGAGGACTAAAGCCTCGAAAGTAATGGGAGAATGGGCAGATGCCCAAGGCAGTGGATGTGGAAGAAGTTGGGTCGGACCCAGAATCAGGAGGAATTAGAAGAATAAATTGGTAGATAGAAAGAGGCGGATCCGGAGGGTCCGGAGGCAGAGGAGAATCATGAGAGGAGAAATCCGAAGGCTCCGGAGGGATGACAAAAGAAGGGACGCGATGCCCTGAGACGAAATAGGGAAAAAGATGATGGAAAAGGAAGAAAAAAATGAAGGATGTGATGTTCAGGAAGATTAGAAAGATGAATCGGAAGAAAGATGGAGGGTCCGGAGGTTCCGGAGGAAGCAAATGCCGAGGGACGCGATGCCCAGGGAGGAGAGAAAAATCCGGAGGTTCCGGAGGAAGCAAATAAAAAAGGTGGTGAGGGGCGTCGTGCCCAAAGGGAAAGTCCGGAGGTTCCGGAGGAAGCAAATAAAAAAGGTGGAGAGGGGCGTCGTGCCCAAAGGGAAAGTCCGGAGGTTCCGGAGGAAGCAAATCAGGAAGGAGAAGATGGAAAGGGGCGTCGTGCCCGAGGGAAAAGTCCGGAGGTTCCGGAGGAAGCAAATCAGGAAGGAGAAGATGGAAAGGGGCGTCGTGCCCGAAGGAAAAGTCCGGAGGTTCCGGAGGAAGAAAATACCGAGGGACGCGATGCCCTGGGAAGAAGGGAGAGAAATCTGGGAGATGAAAAGGTTGGAAAGGGGCGCGATGCCCGAGTAATGAAGATGAATATGAATAAGATGGGAAATGCGGAGGATCCGGCGGGGCCGGAAGGCGGGGAAGATACGGGTTTGGAGACCCGGGAAGCAGGAGGTGCAAATGCATATGAATGCAATAGAATGGACGTGATGAATGCAGTGAATGCATGAACGCAATGAAATGCAAAGAATATGAGGAATGTGAAGGGTGAGAGGGTGAGATCCTCCTCTTTCCCCTGGGAGTGGCCCATGAAGAAAACGTGATAGACAAGAATATGGATGGAGTGGGATAGAGGGTGGATAAAGGAGTGGAAGACCCCTTAGCGCCAAAATAACGCCCCTCCATGGCAGCGAAAGTGTATAGCCAATTGGCCCAATGGAAGAAGCTTCAGTAATAAATAACAACCCCCTTGGAAGGCAAAGAACAACAATGTGAGAGGATTGGAAAGTTGGAACATGAAGCATTGTGCTACCCATTAACTGTGGCGTATATGGAGTGTTGAACAAAATGGGCATTCGCCCCTTGCATGGAAGAATGGATTCAGATTTGGAAATTGGAACAAGGGGTGCCCTGCCCGGCCCTTGGATGGCATCAGTGCTTGGCATTCTTCTCTGGCGAACAGCAGCGGCGGTAACTTGGCCTCTTCGACCGTGGTCGGAATAATAACCCGGATTGGCATCCGGTAAATGAACTCTTGCGTCTTGAATAGCATGGCCATGGCCAAATTCTTCTTACCCGGCTCTTGCTTATCTTCGGCACAAGTATTTCTAGCAGCGCTCCCCTTCCGAGTGGTAAAAGGAGGTGAGGCGGAGGCGGAAGGCTTCGTGGAGGGTGGAGGTATAATAGAAAGTGTTGGCGGAGGTGGAAGCGGAGGTTCAAACACATCAAGTTTCTCCCTTTGCTCGGAAGCAGTCGGGGTTGGCTCGAGTGCAAAAAGTGGTGATCCTGCTCAGGATTAACCATGGGTAAAGATGAAGGGTTAAGTGGGGGAGTAGGTAAGGTGGGTTGAGGTGGTGATAATGGGATAACGGAAGGTTGAATTGGGGAAGGTTTAATGGTAGGCTCGGTGAAGGCTAAAGGCTCAATATGTAGAGGTTTTATAGTGGAAGGCTCGGGGGAGGCTGGTGTTGTGAAGGTTGATGGCATAGTGGATGGAGGTGTAATTAGTGGAGGTTTAATGGGTGATGGTTTAATTGGGGGAGGTTTGGTGCGGAGAAAACGCCGAACAGGGCGAGCGGTGTTAGGAGTGGGAGTAGACTCAAAATGCGCCGGCGTGGGTGATTGGAGTATCGACCCATCGTCGTAACACCAAGAGGTTTCGAAAATAGGGGTTGAATTAGGAGTGGTTTCCTCCTGAGCAGGGGGTTCATCGAATGAAAATGGGGAAAGCGGAAAGTTAAGGAAACTCGGAAGGTGTGCCTGCGGAGCTTCATCATCATCGTATACTGCCTCGGATTCTTCGAATGCCGGCTCTTGCTCACTTGAACCGCCGACGCCGTAATCATCCCTCCTGTCTTTCCATTCTCTCTCCATCTTTGTAATCTCGTCCAAAGCGGCATGGAGAGGATTGACTGGAGTAGGAGGAGCCGTGACCCTCTTTATTTGTTCCTCCATCAAAGTAATCTTATCAAGCAGAGATTGTTGGAGGGGTGTGACTTGAACAACCGAGGGCTGGCAGGGCCTTGAAGGAGGAGGGGCCGCATAAAAAGGCCGTGGAGGGGAGTTGACGGGATGACCCGTAAAAGAACCCGGACGGGCCGGATTGTAAGGAGTGAATGGGTCTCGGGGCCGTGATGGAGGAGGAATAGAAGGAGGCAGGTGTCGGACCACCCGAGGAGGAGTGTGAATAGAAGGGGATGGATAATGGGCTACCCGATTAGGAATATGAATAGAAGAGGGAGGTGGGTGATGGCCCCCCCGTGTAGGATTGTGAATAGAAGAGGGAGGTGGGTGATGGGCCACCCGTGTAGGATTGAAGGGGGAGATGAAGGAGATGCACCCTCAACAGCGGCCTTAAGGGCTTGGATCTGTTGAGGGGTGAGATGATCTAATGCATGAATGAGTTGAGAGACTTTCTCATCATTAGGACGAGGCGGTCCCGAAGGAGTAGTGGCTCGAACTTGAGTAGGGGGATCATGAAGATGGACATTGCCCGTGGGTCGGGCATGGCCATAAGAATGAGGACGTGGTCCCTTGAAAGTATGGTGAGAATGATGAACATGTTGAATTTGAGGGGAATAAGATGTGCTAGGTTGATCACCCTCATGAATATTAATTGAATTGAACATGTTATTTTGTCTATCAAAGTAAGCCATTATGCAAGCAATTTAATATGCAAACAATTTGCAAAGAAACACACAAGTTGTGATGGTTACCTTGATTTCTTATGTTTGAACCTTGGTGAATTAATGAATTTATGCAAATTGATATGATTCACACAAGGGGAGGAACCTAGTTTCAAATATGATTTAACTCCAATGCCAACTAGGAACACTCTCTCACCACGTTTAGGCCAACTAATTCGGGACTTCAAAGGGTACAACCTGCCCGGCGTCCGTGAGGGAATCCACGGGTGCGGGGACTTATGGAGGCTTGAAAAAGGGATCTCCGGTCCAAAGAGACGGAATGCTCAATGGAGGGTCGTCCCAATTCCAAGAGGGTGTGTGGATCCTAGTGAGGAGAGAGGAGGTCTCCCAAACCAATGCAAGGAAATGAATGAATGCAATGCAAGGAGATATAAACAAATCCACCAGTAGAGCCAAATAAATGGTATAATCAATATAAAATCAATGCACAGATAAGCACGGGCTCTGTGAAAACTAAGGAAAGACACGACCTGGGTAAGGTCGCTATCAGAAAAGAGACGCCCTGGGGCAGGGCGTGGATCACTGTGGCGGGCCCACAGGCAGAGAAAAACACGCCCTGATATGGGGCGCTACAAATCAAAGAAACGCCTCCTGGTGAGGGCGTCAAAACTCAGGGATAGCAAAGAAACACCTTAGTGTGAGGCGTTTTAAATAAAGACACGTCCTGGATGAGGGCGTTTACTCACAGAAGCCAGAAAATAAAAAGAAAGACGCCTGTGAAACGGCGCTGGCCAATAAACGGACGCCCAGGGGTGTGGGCGTCAAATCCCAAAAAAGCGCCTTGATGTGAGGCGCTATTAAATAAAGCAACGCCCTTGGGCAGGGCGTAAATTCACAAGCAGACTAAGAGACCAGGATCAATGCTGAAAGACGCCCTGTTAGAAGGCGTAAAACACGCAGAAAAGGCCCTAGGTGAGGGCGTGAAATTAAAACGCGCCTGCGACAAAGGCGTTAATTACCAGAAAGCTCCACGGCCAGCAAAATAAAAACACTCACAGTCACAACATAATCATGGCAATCAACATGATATCATGCTCATCAAAAAATTTATTTTTAAGAGGATAAGTGGAGTTTCTAAAAAGAAGAATCTAATCCAAACTAGCCAATCACTAGTGGGGAGATGCAAAGCACAAAGGAGGGTGCCCGAGGGGCACAAGGGAAAGGGTACCGAGGGTACCAAAGGGAAAGGGCACGCGAGGGTGCCAAAGGGGAAAGGGGTAACCGAAGAAAAATAAAAAGGTGTCCCACCGTGATCACCAATTTGTAGATCCTAATAAATCCACTTAAGGAAAATTTAAGAATATGAATAAATAAGTATGAAATAGCACGAGGTGCTAAGGGGAATTTGTGATCGTCAGAGACGCGAACGCCTCAAAAGTATAAGAATAATAAATAGGGAGGGATCGCGATATAAATACCTTAAAAGCGCGGGTGATTGTGAATGCTCCTTTCTCTTCTAATCGGCCGGCCGATGAAGAGAGTTCTTCAATTAATTACCCTTGCAAACAAAAACAAACACCAACAAAGATATGGATTAGAAACATGGTGAGTGTAGCATCAAATCCATATATATAGATGAGCATGAAAATATGTGCAAGAACACACCTTAAGGGTGGTTGCCCTTAAACCCCTATGCAAAGAGGGTGTGGGAAATATGATGGATGTATGCAAAATAAAACAAGGGGAAAGAGTGCAAGTGTGCACTATAGGAGATCTCTCAACGTGGTTGAGTTGAAAGAGCATATAAACACATGAACATGCATGCATGCAAACGGTGATGCAGTAAAAGAATAATGAAAGAAAATAAAAGACAAGGAGCCTGTTGCTTTTGGGCTTTGATCCTCGACGGGGAGAAGGTTTCAATAGGATGAAGACTTGAACATGTTACTGCCCCTCCTTTAGCCACAGTAGCAACAACCTGCGAAGGAAAGAAAAGAAAAGAGAAGACAGAAGAAGAACCGAGGAGGGAAGAAGAAGAAAAATAAAAACAACGGGGAAGAAGCCTCCGGAATCCAACCGATCAACAGAGCTCAGAAGCTCTATTAATAAGATAGAAAAGAGATAAGGAGGGAAAAGTCCAAAGGAGGAAGAGATAAGAACGGGCAAGAGCCCAAATAGGGGAGGATTAAGCTGGGCAAGAGCCCAAATGAAGCAGGAGTCTCTCTGGGAAAGGCTGCGTTCATTCGGAACAAAAAAGTGAAACACGACCTGGACCAGGGCGTCAATTCAAGAATTGACGACCTGCACAAAGGGCGTTTCTTAAAAACACGCCCTGCACAAGGGCGTTTCTTTAAAACCAATTTTTAGAAATAAAAACTCCAATAGTAAAACACGCCTCAACCAAAGCCACGTTTAAAAAACACGCCCCTGGGAAGGGCATTAATTTCAAGTTTTTAAAGTGAGGGAAGTCGGTCAAACATGAAGAATTGACGCCCTCAGATGTGGGCGTCCTTTCTCAAAGAAACGCCCCAGATCAAGTCGTGTTTTGTTAAAAACACGCCCTTACCCAGGTCGTGAATTTCAAAAATTGAGATAAATACCCATAAAATCCATAAAAATAGAAAAAGGAGAAAATGAAGAAAAAAGAAGATAAATTCAAGAAAAGTGGGAAAAACCACTCAAACAAGCTAATTTGAGGGTCAAATGGGGCATTGCACGGTAATATGAAATATACTCAAAATAATGTCAATTTTAGCGTGTCTACAGTCCCTGGGTCCACCCTACCCAACCTTCCCCTCGAGTCTAGATTGTCTAAGTCAGCCGAAGAGTTTGCACCACACGTCATTAGTCTGCATGAGTCAGCTGATTCGCATAGACGTCACCATGAATCTCAAGACGGTGACTTGGTTATGGTACGGGCCCGGCCCGAACGACTCCCCTCGGGAGCCATTACAAAGTTACAAGCCTATATTGATGGTCCCTTCCCAGTCTTGCGGAAGATTGGCGCCAATGCCTATGTTGTGGATTTACCTCCCGAAAAGGGGATTAGCTCGACCTTTAATGTGGTAGACCTAGTGGCCTACAAGGAACCCACAGCGATTCCTAGTGACCTTTTCGAGCCTTCTCCTCCCCTTGAGAGTGAGCACATCCCTGTGCGTCCCACATCCTTGAGAGCACCGCGCGAGCATATTAAGAGGATACTGGATGAGCAGGTGACCACTACATGGAGCAGGAAGTACCAGCGCTACCTTGTCCGCTGGTGGGACCGTCCACCATCAGATGATTCCTGGATCAGCCGGGAAGATCTCCAGCGCCTCGATCCAGATCTGTTGGAGCACTACCATAGCAGTGTCCCCCCTTACTCGACGGAGTCGAGTTCCAGCCGCCCCGGGAGGGTTGGTGGGGACACCGGGTCCACTACCGGGCCCAATGCTCGGAGCCGACACCGCACCGCCACTGCACCGAGCTTATGGCTCGGAGATCCTTCTTGAAAACTCGGCGTATTTGTGTGTATTGAGTGATACACGTTAACATGTGTGTATTTTATGTATTTTATTTGATTAAAACCCACAAAGTCTTTAGTGGGTTGGTGGCCTTGTTTTATTAGGCTAGGGTATATAGGCAAATAAGTAAAAGTGTGAAGGTATGAATGTAATGGGCCTTTCCTATAAATAGGAGGCCAATGCTTATTACGAGACATGAACCATATGAATGAAAGAATTGCTTTGCTATTGTGTTTTCTCCCTTCCCTCTTCTCTCTATTTGTGAGATTTGAGTGTGTCACCCGGTGTGAGACCGTCCGGCGTGAGGCCGAGCTGTGTGAGATAGCAGTTATCCGATCCCGTCCTGTTCGCGTCTCGGAGTGCCGTCGATCCATTCCCACATTCCCGCCGCTTCACTTTGTCTAATTTATTTTTACTTAGATAATGCTTCGTCTAACTCCTTCCCCACTTAGATGATATTTCATCTATTTTTTTATTTCGTCTAACTCCTTCCCCACTTAGATGATAATATCTACACTTCGTCATTTGATATTTTCGACCTATTATGTGATAACATCTCAAAAATTACTCAACACAAAAGTTGTAGATAATTGAGTTATCTTTCCAATGAGACTAATTTCGCCTAATTTAGATATTATTGCGTAAAGTTGTGCTATAAATAACAAACTACTCTCTTAAAATTGTGAACTTATCTTAACGGGCTCAAATATACTAAATGGGCTGACTTATTGAGCTCTTATCATAGGAAATCTAACACCCTAGTGGGCTTCTTGAAATCGGGGTGTTACACTCCCCTCTTCCAGGTCCCTACACAACAAGAAGCAATTCTTGGTGGATGTGCTGCGGTGGAAGATCGTGATCCTTTTCGTGTTGGACCTGGACATCTCCCACGAGGTGCTTTTTATGCTGGTGTAGCTCTTCAACGACACCCACCGGGGCAAGCTTAAGAGGAACTATGAGATCGTGTGGCTGCTAATCGTCACCTGTCGTGGACGCCGACATGCGAGGAAGAGTTCAACAGGCTGGCATTCGATGATACTGTGGTACCCACTCTACCACTCCTCCCTGTTGGAGGCATCGACGGTCAAGTACATTAGGGACGTCTGGCACTTTGAGAAGAAGCCGAGGAGGTGGGTTGCAGGGGGTGTTCCGGGGTGGGGTTGCAGAGGAGGGCCGACTCCAATGGCATTGGGGGAGAGGGAGTTGTAGAGGGTGGGGGATTCTGTTGGTGGGAGGGAAGTGGGTTGTAGGGGGGTGTTCTAGGGTGGGGGAGCATAGTTATAGAGTGGGGGCAACTCCAGCGACGACGGGGTTCCAGTGGCTTTGGTGCAAGCTGCATCATGTGCTCCTTACACGAGTGAAAATTTTACCCAATATTTTTTAAGAATGATTACAAAAAACAACTATCTTATTTTAATAATTATATATTATTATATTTATTTTACTATATTATTTAAAAAACTCTTGAATGAATATTAATGTAAAATTATATTTGAGATTCATTAATTTTAGAGATGTCTGATTAGATACGTAAAATTAAGACTTTAGATAAAAATATTCTTATAAAAAGTGTTATTTTCCCATGCACATTGCACAACGAGAGAGAAGGGGAGATGTGAAGAAAGAGAAAAAAATTAGCATAGATTAAGATATTTTAATTTTTTAATTTAATCAAATACCTATTCAGGTGAAATAGGAGATTTTAACCTAACATTAATGATAACTGATGGCAAATTGGCAATAATATTTTTACAAGTATTGTAGAGAAATCAGGTTATTTGTAACAATAACAAAATAAGAATCACAATTATACAATTGATCGAATAAGTGAGTAGGTTTGTAAATTTCCCATTTTTTAATCTGCCTAATTTTCTACGTAATCCTGCATTCCTGACACATTATTCTTACCTGTTTATTATTTTTTATTCTTTTTCTCCCTGGTGGGCTCTTTGTTCTTCCTGCTTTGTCGCATCGCCGTCGCGTCGTCCACCAACCCCGTCGTCTGCAAGGGCTGCCGCTCCTTCACTGTGACTGCCCCGACGTGGGAGAGAGAGAGAGAGAGAGAGAGATGTCTATGGCGTTGGCTATCCGAAGGCTCTCTTCCGCCGCCGCCGGCGTCAGGCCCCGCCCGCGGGCTCCCTTCAGCGGCGGCTCCCTCTATTACATGGTAATCCCCCGGAGCTACCTGCTCGACGCACTGCTCTCGACGCTCCTTACTGCGAGAGAAGAGTGCGAAAATGGTGGGAATGAGTTGAACTTGCGGAGAGATCCGTCGCGCCTCGTCTAACTC
This sequence comes from Amorphophallus konjac, assembly GCA_022559845.1. NCBI lineage: Eukaryota > Viridiplantae > Streptophyta > Magnoliopsida > Alismatales > Araceae > Amorphophallus > Amorphophallus konjac. The sequence continues at coordinate 24,813 of JAHNEJ010001617.1, read as the reverse complement.
CATGCGCTTTCTTGTTTGCAGTCGTCGTTGCCGCACGAAGCAGCGCAGGACAAGCCGAGATCTCACGCCATTGTGTGTTATACTTGCGCCATAGCGCTCTCCTCCGCGCCCGCGGAAGCAGGTGCTCGGAGGTGAGAGATGTCACGATGGGATTGATCTGATGGCGTTTTTTGTGCAGTGGATGAAGCAGCTCAACTCCCCGCTGGAGGAGGTGGATCCGGAGATGGCGGACATCATCGAACTGGAGAAGGCCAGGCAATGGAAGGTCCCCCCCTCTCCTACTCTTGTTTACTCTTCTTCTCTCTGTTGCGGTGCTGCGCATTCTTCTTCCTCAAGCGGCTCCGTCTGCTTCTGCGGCGGCATGTGTGGGATCACGTCGATTTTATCGATGTTGTACGCCGGAATTTAATCGTCCCCTGAATGTCTAATGATGACACACAATGGCGTGAGAGAAAGAAATCTGTCTCCTGAATTCTGTGTTTTCGATTCATCTGTTGTCGGTTCTGCTGGAGTTGAGGTTCCTCGTTTTCTATTAAAGATGAATGTAGATTCTATCTTTTTGCTTCGCTTTTCTTATTGAAGGGACTCGAGCTCATTCCGTCGGAGAATTTCACGTCAGTGTCAGTTATGCAAGCCGTAGGATCCGTCATGACTAACAAGTACAGTGAAGGGTACCCGGGTGCTAGATACTATGGTGGAAATGAGTACGGGATCTTCTCTTTTCTCTCTTGGCATCTTTTATTCTCAAATAAATCTGCATTCTGCCTATGCAATTAAGTTCACCTGATTTTTGTGAGGATTTCCTGGTGATAACCGATTACCATGTTGGGTCTTCTTCCAGGTACATTGACATGGCTGAATCGTTATGCCAAAGGCGGGCCTTGGAAGCATTCCGCCTGGATCCTGGAAAATGGGGAGGCACTATCCGAAAACTCACCAAATAGATTGCTTTCTCTGTATCCAATTTGATGCTATGTCATTCAATTGCTTAATCTGTGCTCTTTTCTGCAGTAAACGTGCAATCACTATCAGGATCCCCTGCTAATTTCCAAGTTTATACCGCACTCTTGAAGCCTCATGAAAGAATCATGTCTCTTGATCTGCCTCATGGTGGACATTTATCTCATGGGTATCAGGTAAGAGTAGTTCTCTGAACAAAGTCTGTTAAGCAACAAATTCTGTTAGGAAGGTCCTCTTATGCTATGCGATTAATGGACCATTTGTCCCTAGGTGAGAACAGTTTGTATTTTGCAGTGGCCCAACTCTGAAGTCTACAACACAAAATTAAGACTTATAATTCTATGGTTTAATATTCTGAGCTTTAAGGAACGCCTGTTCCAAGGCCGATGGCTAATGGTCTATGATTGCCTTCCTGACCATCTTTTTGATCTTTTCTTGTGAATTATATTGTGACGGTGAACCCCCCACGACAATCAAAAGCATTTTATATTTTATTAGTGATTATAAAAATTTGACTTGGCTTACTGCAACAACACCTGGCATATGACAGTGGCTTTTGAAAGGTCTCTTCTCTGATAAGTGATCATGTAGAGTTGGACATGAGTTTAATAGCTGGCATGAACACAATGTCTAATGATGGGGTTGTCCAATGGAACTGCTCTCTATGTTGCCTTAATAAAATGCATGATGAACTCTTGTGCTGTTAAAATAGAACTTATCAGTGATGATTATCATTTTTTGTGTGAATACGTGTATAATGATCAAATTATGGGTATCTGTGAATGCGAAAGGATAACACATTACTCTATTTTAGATGTCATATCTTCATTATATACCACTCTCTGTTACTACTTCGAAGGAATTGGATGATAAGAGAGACCAGTGTATCACTGTTAACTGTTGATCATGTTTCTGTTGCAAATGGGAGTTGGTTCCTCCTCATATGTTGAAGGATACCTGAATTTTCATTTGCCCTCCTGTTTCTGAGGCTTCAAGGATCACATAGGTACAACTCTTTTAAGCTTCTAGGACAAATAAAAACTGTTGACAACAGGATAGCTGGATATAAGTTTGTGTCAGATGGGGGCAGGTGGCTGTTATCTAAAGCAGTCATTTATTCATTAGCAAACCACTATTTATCAGTTCCTAGAACATCCAAGACTATAGGGAAGAGAATCAAAGATGTGAAGAGTTCTTTTTCTGGAAAGGTAGGAGTTCTGATCAGAGGTTCTGTACTCCATCAGCTAGAAATGGGTCTGCAAAGGAAGGGTTGCGAGATTCTTGTGTATTTGGAAGGCCATAGTCAAGAATGAAGATATCATAATGGCTGCCATGACCTTTAATCTGAGAAGTGATGATCTGCTCAAATTTTGGAAGAATGCCTGGTTTGAGAATGTCCCCTTCAGTGTCAGATTTCATAGGATTTGTTCCATTTCTACATTGGAAAATGGGGGAACAAATTATCTGATGCATGGGCATCAGAAGCACCCTCCCACCCCCTTTTTCTCTCCCGTCCCTTATATCTTGTCTTGTCTTTTGCCCCACGGAAAAGGTATACGTGGAAGAAGGGGAAGTGATTGGGAGAGGGAGTCCTGAAGTCTAGGTGTCAGGTAATCCACAGTCAGTGACTTTCATCCTAATAGGAACCCCCAATGAATGATGCCTCAACTTTAGAAAAGGTCTTAGTACCGAGCAAATTATGCAACTCATAGAACTTCTTGATATTCTGAATTCAGTTGGATCTCTCCTAGCACTGAGGATAGGAGACTATGGAGATGGGCACAATGTAAGTTTTCAGTTTACTGCTGAAGACTCTAAAGTCAGGAGACTGTAAGTGGCATGGGCTAAATATATATGGAGGAAAAAACAGAAAGCTAAGAGTGGATCTTCCAAGTGGAAATTGATTCAGGACATACTGCCTGCCTTGGAAGGGTTAAAAGATTCAGCCTAAATATTCAGAATAGATGCCTTTCTATGGTCTGATGTTAGAAACAATGCATATTTGGCATAGAAGCCTCTTCTGTAGTTAGATGTTAGAAACTTTGTCTTGCCTCTTTTTGGATATGTGGTATCATAACAGCTCTTTGGACAACTATCTTTAAGGTTCTGGGATTGTACTGGTGGCAATTTACTACAGTTTCAGACTTGGTGATGGGACGGAGGGCCCTCAATCCATTTGACAAGGATAGTTCCACATTCCTTATGCTATCAGTGGTGTCTGCTGGGCAATTTTGATAGAAAGAAACAATAGATGATTCAGGGAAACAAACCTTTTGACATCATTCTGCATTCTATCACTTGATTAAGGCGTGGATGATCTCCTTAGATAGAGCTTTGGGTAATGATCCCAGAGTACTATACTTGCTTTGTATTTTTGAAGAACTTTCATTATATAATGGGTCTCCTTCTTGGGGGGTGCGTGTGGCTCTGTGCGTCTACTATCTTGAAGCATGCCTCACGGTTTTGTAGCACAATTGGGCCTATTTGTTCATTTCACAGAATAAAACTATGGCCTTCTGGTCACCTTCCTAGAAAAAGGAGAGAAAGAAAGAAACTACGATATGTGGATGATTTTGGAGAATGATAAGTTTTTGTCTATGTCTGAATCCACTTATCCACCATTTTTCCTTTCATTCATCTTAGCCATCGACCACATTTTATCTATAATTCTCATTTCTCACCAATTTACAAACAAAATCCCAACTGCCTAACTACCTGATTGCATATCCTATTATCCAAGCCACTCTCCTAACGCCTGTTCCTTATTTACTTATAAAGTTCATCCTTGCATATGTTACATGTTTCAAAAGTAGAAAACATGTGAGTTTGAAAGAACTTATACATAGTTATGTCTTGGAAATATAATTTCCCTTTTTTCTCCTGTAGAGGCAGCATAATAAGATGCTTATGCTCACATATAATATTCTTTGATAACTAACCTTTTATATGTCTGTCTCTGATAACTTTGAAGGATATGGATGCACACTTTCCTTAGAGGATAAGCATAAGAGTAGGGCATTAGCTGGTCAGATCCATGTACATCCATACGTACATGATGTCTACTTGCTTGGTGTAAGTGAGCTTGCAATAGGATTACCTCATGCATAGTACATGGGCCAAAGGAAACTATGATATCAGTTATGAGTGGAGTATTCAAATTTGTCAGTCTGAAAGGTTATCCACCTGGGTGTCCAGGAATGTAGGACAAACTTTTAGGAAAACTCTGCATTTTGAAATGCATGTGAAACCGCAAGAGTTCCTGTTCCATTCTCAGGGAAAGTACTAAAATGTCTTGGCAGACTTAACGAACGTCAATATTACTACTAAACCATTGTCAGTATATCACATCTATGATCTGCTCATGTTTCTATGTGAACTTGCCAAATGAAGCAGGTTCCTGCTCTTACTGAGTGCCTCTGTTTCAAGAGGTATTTTTAACTGAATTCTTCTATCTTTTTATTATACCTTCTCACAATTATGTTATCACAGACTGTGTTGTGTACACCAACTTTTTCTTTTCTTCTTAAGAAAATAACTTATTATTTGTATTCATACTTTCTTTTTTTTTTATTGTTCTTCCCATATTGTTTATGTCATATCATTAGCACTTCTGTAATTGGGGGAATGTCATAGATTGCTTATGTAATTGAGTCTTTCCCTTTTCTTTTCAGGGTAGGGGGTAGGGAGGTTGGTGTTTCTACCGGCTTGGTGGACATCCTTTCTTTATTTGTTCTTTTTTGCTTGTACTGCACATCTTGTGTTGTTTATCTCTTCTCTTCAATGAAATGTGGCCTGTTGTCACCTTCCCAAAAAAGTGATATCATTAGAACTTATTGGGTTAACTAGGGGCAATCGCAACACAGATCAGCCAATTTGGATTGGGATAAGTGGATTTGGCAGGCCTTGCTCTACTTTCTACAAATTTTTATGTCATTCTGTAGTGTTTCTAGATCGACTATCTAGAGAGTTATTGTTTGATATTATTTTTCTTGTTCAGACGGATACCAAGAAGATCTCTGCTGTATCCATATTTTTTGAGACAATGCCATACAGGCTGAACGAGAGCACTGGATACATTGACTATGACCAGGTAAATATATCTTCCTTGTTTATTACCTCTGAAATCTGAAATGAAGCCAATGCAGATCAAGCAATCAATTGATTTGGGAAAGTTCTAGCCCATCACACTTGACTCTTCTGTGAAAGAGTTAGAATGCTAAATTGCTTAGTTCTAACTTCATCATCATCATCTACTGTAATTCTTGTCTAGTTCTTTGGGCTTTACTGCAATTAGTATTTGCTTATCTGAATACTCAAATTTCAAAATCTATTACCTCTAAGACAAACTTTGGGATTTAATACACGAAATTTTAATTGCTTTCTCTCATTACAGCTGGAGAAGAGTGCTGTCCTCTTTAGGCCAAAATTGATAGTTGCTGGAGCTAGTGCATATGCTCGCCTTTATGACTATGAACGCATTAGAAAGGCAATCTCTCTGCCTGTGTGTGGTTATGTGTGTTTTCTAATACTAGGTACCAATAAAAGTTGTCTAAATATGTTTCATGGTTTTGGCAGGTCTGTGACAAGCAGAAAGCTATTCTTTTGGCTGACATGGCACATATCAGTGGCTTGGTGGCAGGAGGTGTCATTCCATCTCCTTTTGAGTATGCAGATGTGGTGACAACCACAACACACAAGTCTCTTCGTGGCCCACGTGGGGCCATGATATTTTACAGGAAGGGAGTAAAAGAGATTAACAAACAAGGGCAAGAGGTGGGGTGGAAAAGAGTGGCTTTTCATATTCTTTAAAATTTTCTTCAGCTGTTTTCTGATACAACTCTATTGTGTTGCTTTTATCTGTAGTGATATGCATCACTTTTTGTTTGAAGGTTATGTATGACTATGAGGATAAAATCAACCAAGCGGTTTTCCCTGGGCTTCAAGGTGGTCCGCACAACCATACAATTGCTGCCTTAGCTGTTGCACTCAGACAGGTTAGGATGGTGAACAGGCACCGTATTAATTGAAATAAGAGAAATGTTACCTGTGTTCCAGCACAATTATCTGAATTCCGAGTATTAATTGGGGTTTATTGGCACCATGAGAATTCCTATATTCACTTTTTCATGCATGTGAAAATCTTTTCTTTTTAAATTTCCTTATCCACAAGCTTTGCCTATCATTTCCTTTCACTGTTAATGCTTGTCAACTGTTGCATTGTTTTAATAGAGATATTCCAGTGATGTCATAGAAGTAAGATTTTTAGCCTACTTTCTTCTTCCACATGTAAGGAGGCTTTTGACTGCCATGAGATGGGCTTTAATCTGGCAGTTCAGCCTTTCCTCCGATATTGAACGTCAGTGATGGCCCCTAGCCGGCACTAAGCATGTTTAGCCATCTTTACTAGCAAAATATCACATCTGAAACTTTGGTTTATCAAATTGCAGGCAGTGACTCCAGAGTACAAGGCTTATCAAGAACAAGTTCTTATAAATTGTTCAAGGTTTGCTCAGGTATGACCAGCATGACATTTTCTGTCTTGCTCATCAGAGCATTTGTTATAAACTTGACTGCAAATCCATTCAGTGCAAGCTGTTATTGACCTTTTGAAGTAAATGAGGGTGCAGACTTTGATGGAGAAAGGTTACGAGCTTGTTTCTGGTGGAACAGACAACCATTTAGTGCTGGTGAACCTGAAGAGTAAGGTAATTATAAAAGTTTATACATTCTTCCATACTAAAATTGTGAGGCAAGTTGTCTTTTTGATGGTGATGTTGTTTCTTCTTGTGGGTCTGGCTTGAACTGTCGATGGATTGTTATTTTCATAACAGAACCAGTGCTCTGATCTATTGAATTCAAATGTTTAGGGAATCGATGGATCTAGGGTTGAAAAAGTGTTAGAGATGGTTCATATTGCAGCCAACAAAAACACTGTTCCTGGTGATGTATCTGCCATGGTTCCTGGTGGCATCCGGATGGGTATGAACGGGCCTTTTCCCTATGAGGAAAAAAATCTCTATAGTAAATTTTGAAGCAGTGCTGACAAGCTTCCTTCTGCTGATCCAGGAACACCAGCCCTGACATCTAGGGGATTTGTTGAGGAAGATTTTGTGAAGGTAGCTGACTTCTTCGATGCCGCCGTTAATTTAGCTCTGAAGATAAAAGCTGAAACGAAAGGTACATAAGCATTCTCCATAAACCATACCCATACCTTGTCTAGCCTGCTTGGTACATGGGGAATTTGTTGATTCTACTCTGTTGTGTGCTGCTAATCAGGAACCAAGTTGAAGGACTTCTTGGCCACAATTCAAACAAGTGATCACATTCAATCTGAGATCAAGAAGCTTCGTAACGAAGTTGAAGAGTTTGCAAAGGAATTTCCAACAATTGGCTTTGAGAAAGAGGCAATGAAGTATAAGGACTGATGGAGAAGCACTTAATGGTCCAATGTAGAAGTCAAAACGAATCAGATTTGAGAAGTCCGTCCCCGTGGTCTGTTTGATTTCCATGGCACCTTCATTCGTATCACAAATGGTGGCACAAGCTGCGGCACGATCCAATACTCTTCTGGCAAAAGACCTCAACTGAGCTGCAAGCCGCATTCGCTCCATCATAGTGTGACAACAGAAACTTATATCACATTTTTTATGATAATCTTCCGTGCCCTTGTTCTGATCACAAGGAGCTATCTCGATGTGATTCTACCTTGGGGCTTGGTTGGGCATGCATTATCTTCATCTGCACAAATTTTGTTGCCGCCTGGCGCCTGGAAAACGGAATTTTCCCATGTTGCATGCTGTTTGCAGAAGTTTTAAAAATAAATCATTTGAGACACATCTGGGCTGTTACCTTACTGCGGCAGGCTGTAGCTGCGACCAAAAGGTATGACGGAAATGAAAGATGGCGTGTGATCAGTCTAGCTGTAGAGGTGTTGATTCAACATTTTCTCAGGATGCAGGGATATGCTTAGAATTTCCAATACAATGCAGCCCTGATATTATTGAAGGGAAACTTATCAGAGGCTCTTGTGAAACATGGGATTGACAAGTGTCTCATTTGACCGTCGAAGAAGGATGTTACACTGATGCTCCGTCACCGCCAACGCCGTGGCCCCCTCCACTGATGGCAAACGCTGCCATGCCCCCTACCCCACCCCTCTCTCTCTCTCTCTCGGATGTGACACTGTAGTGCGTTCTAAAAACTATCGTTGATATCTCACAATATTGTGCAATAAATAGTAACAGATAATATTCACGTAATTTCGCATAAGAAAGAAACGAGCCAACCTAGTTGAGTTAACCCACCTCTTGATAAAGTAAAAATGGGTTAATACAAGGGTAATTTGCTCCACTTGAATTAACCCCGGTTTTAGTCTGTTCACCTACCCAGGGGGTTCAACGTCCACGAGGTCTTCCATGACAAGAGCATGAGAAGAGATTATCCTTCTTCTTGTGGGTTCCGTTGTATCTTTGAATGTCCGTGCCAGGGATCATACATCTCATACACCTTGCATCTCATGGCCCTCAATTTTCTCTGCTGTGTTACGTCGAAACAGTAGCATCCCTTGCCCCGCGGTTCACCACACCACGGCGACCACGCCACACCACGTCACTCTAATCCCACTGCACGAATGCCGGACTTCACCCATCCAACGACAACCAACCTTAATAGCCCACACGCCTCATCTTCTTCCCCAAAACCTTGTCCGCAACCCTCACAAGAACACAAATATCCCAGTTTTTTTACCGAGCAAAAAAAAAGAAAAGAGAGGAAACGCGAGGTATAAAAATGGGGCGTCCGTTCGCGAGGCGAGCCCGGGCTCGACTCGGAGAGCTCGGACTCAGAGAGCGCGGACTCGTCGCGCGCGCACTGCTGCTGCTCATATCCCTCGCCAGCGCCACCATGTTGGGAGCCACGACACGCGCGCCCCCGCTCGCCGCACGCTCCCTGTGCGCCGCCCGCGCCCCTCGCTCGCTAAGCCTCTCCCTTTATTCCTCTGGCAGGCATTTACGCAAATCCCTGCCCTGCCCTCTCTGGTCCTCCTCCTTCTCCTTCTGCCTTGCGCGGATCGCCAGATCCACTTCCACCCCCTCCGCCGGGTTCTCCTCCTCCGCGCCTCTCCCGCCCATGGCCGCTGCCGCAGTGGCGTCCGCACCGGCGCCGGCCGCCTCCGAGGATGGCCTCCACGACAACCCCCTCCTCCAGGACTTTGCGTTTCCGCCCTTCGATGTCGTGCAGGCGAAGCACGTCGTCCCCGGCATCCGGGAGCTTCTCAGGAGACTCGTACGCTCTCTTGACCCCTCACTCTCTCTCGCCCTGCTTCCTTTCCCTTTTGTGTGGTGTCCCGTGACTGGCTTTTTTTTTTATGGTCGGGGCTCACCACGTCGTGTTTTTTTGCAGGAGGGAGACTTGGAAGGGCTGGAGTCGAAGGTGGAGCCGTCTTGGCCTGGGCTGGTGGAGCCGCTGGAGAGGATCGTTGACCGCCTGCAGGTGGTCTGGGGTGCCGTTAACCACCTCAAGTCCGTAAAGGATTCCCCCGAGCTGCGTGCCGCCATCGAGGAAGTGCAGGTCGGTGCTCTGCCTGCCGTTTCCCATATTCCCCTCCCTTCCGATGCTTATACTCTTCCTTCAGTGTGCACAATAGGGAATATTCATCTGGGGTCGATCAGAAGTTGCTCTGACCTAGATTCGCGCCGTCCTTTTTTCTTTTGTTCTTTACCGTCTGATTTTCGGTTAGCCGGAATGATTTTTCATTTTTTTTTGAGTGGCTCTCTATAATTTCTCCTGGATGACTCCAGTATCAGGTGCCTGCTTGTTAACATTTTTGCTGTGTCAAACTTCATATTTGCTACGCGTACAATACCTATTCAGTCATTTTGATACAAATGTTTAGGGATCGTAATGAGCCAACCGTACGTAGGAAGTCTTCATTTTTTGCTTGCCTAAAGTTGGTATTTGCTATTCCTCTCATGTGGTGTAACCTGAACAACCTTTTTTTTTCCGCCTGGTGATCTAGTGAAGATTTTGTAGACTATATTGTTTTGCACAATCTGTGTGAATCCACAGCAGTGAGTGCTTCTCTTGTTTAAGATTTATTGGCCATATTCAGCTGAAGTATATTTGTCCCAGTTGTTGTTTGAATTTAGTGTAGTTCAAATGAAGACATTCACCCCTCATGAGTCGTGACAAAGGTGTCTAGTGTGCTAATACTGCGGTTGTCAATACAACACTACGTAGTGATGCATTGAGATAATCAGGATATCTGTAAAGTATTAGTTCATCAATTTCAGGGTAACTCATGCTTGGTTGTCTGTTTAAATCATTTTGCAGCCAGAGAAGGTCAAATTCCAGCTTAGATTGGGACAAAGCAAACCCATCTACAATGCATTCAAGGCTATTCAAGAATCCCCAAGTTGGTCGGCATTGAGTGATGCATGTAAACGCATTGTAGAAGGTAGATTATACATTTCTTCTGTAGCTTATCTATGAGATATATATTGTTTATTCATTTTGCTTCAAACGAACCTTCACCTTCTTGTGCAGCATGCTTTATGAATTTTTTTCAGTCCTTCTCAGATGTTCTCTTGCTTACGTAGTCTTGTAGCTTGAACTTGTATTCTTTATGGTAGATTTTTTAGGGATGCAATTGAAATAGAACCTCAGGGAGTAGCAAGTTGTTAGCCAACATATAGTGACCAAGGATGTAAGTTGATTTTGGTGTACTTGAGGTCATATTATTATCATTATCACATAGCTAAGACTGGCTCATAGGTCGAACAGAACCTATGATGATTTTCTCAAGTTTTGCAGACAGCTACCATGTCCAACCCCTTCTAATTTTTATGGCATTAGCTTCAGCCCAAGGTTTGCTGGATTGGTGATCTGGATCGACTTGGACCGGCCTGGTACGATACAAGTTGGTCTGACTTGGGCCGTCTGTGAGCAAGTCGGGCTGATTTGGCAGTCTCGGTCCAGCCATGATACGGTACGATATGGCGGAGACGGTCTGGTACAGCGAACCATGCTTCAGCCTACTATCTAGTTGGCAGGCAGAGGGAAAAATAACTTCTTGATGTTCCATTAGTTTTAATCACAGCTAATGTAAAACAGTAAAAGCTCAGGTGTTTTTTGAGAAGGGAAGTTGATTGGGGTACACCTTCTTGGTGTGTTGGTTTTTGTATAAGGTTTTTTTAGAGCTAAGAGCTTATACTTGTACATCCCTTTCTTTTATTAATATATTTGTGGTACCATCCACTTTTCAAAAAAGTAAAAGCTCACGTGTGAAGTGGTCCATACATTGATTTGAAATTTCCTGTGCAATGTTGATCTTCTTTAAGTTCTATTGGGTTGTAACTGTACATTTTATTCTCCTCGTTTGTTCAATTTTGAGCTCCATTTTGCGGTATTGGAATTTCATGCAGCACATTTGTTTTGTTAGTTTAATATTGCCATACTTTTCTCTTGATTTAGTCTTTTGTATGGGTATAGGAATGGTATTTAGTGGTAATTATGGCAAGACACTGGAAGGGTAAATAACAATGTGATAGTCATTTGATCATGTTTCTATTTATTTTGTACTTGTTCATTTTTAAAGCCTTCACAGATTCCCTTAGAATGAGTTGCTCTTCCTGGCAGTTCTGATTAATTAGAAACAGAAGCAACAGAGGCTATTTTGTGCTCTTACCTCACCAAACTATTCTTTCCATTTATAGCTCAAATAAAGGAAGCTGTTCTCAATGGTGTTGCACTTGAAGATGAGAAGAGGGAACAATTTAACAAAATTGAACAGGTAAACATATAACATCTCACTAAGGTGTGTTGTCCTCATTTTCTTTCATGACTGAAATCCACAAATGTTTTAGTTTACATATTACAGTAAGAAAAGAATTATGCAATTGAAAAAAAACATCTTGAAGGTTTTGTTAGTTTTGGGCTTGGAAACTTGGATCTAAACCTTGTTTGTTGAATGATGTGATTCCAAGAGACTCCTTGAAATGCCTGTTAATGACATCATAGCTTTTGGCTATTATAATGAAGAATTCCATTTCTTGTAAATCTGAGAGTACTGTGCTGTTTGAACATTTTCCAATGTATGCATATCATATAGAAATATCATTTTATGGTGTGTGGAGTGCCCTTTTGATATTATTTTGTCGTTTTCCTACTGTTGCCTTTTCGGAAGCTTTTCTGATTCTTTTGTGTGCTTTGGATCCTCCCTGCTGATCTATGGGCCATTGTTAATTGTATCTTCCTGATGAGGAAACACCCTTGATTTCGGCCTTTTGATGGTATCCCTAAGAGCAAAATAAGGCATTCAAAATATTCATATGGGTTTTGATACAGTATGGCATGGTGCGATTTGCTGAGAGTTCACTTAATATATATGAATATGTGCCTATCGTTCTTGCTAGGTTATCAAAGGCGCTTGAGGTGCTCGCCTAGGTGAGGCGCCAACGCCTTGCCTTAGCCAATCTTGCCTCGGCAATTAGGCAGGGCCATGGAAGCCTTTGGGCCGAGCCCACTTGGCCCACCCAACCCATTCCTATAACACGTGTGCATGCATAAATTAAGTATTCTTATAGATTTTATATGCCTTGTTGACATAGTTAATGAAATATGTACATATCTGACCTATTTATAGTTTAATGAAATGTCGCCTCAAATGCCCTTGGCCATCGCCCAGGCGTTTGAGGCTTGAGGTGACCCCTTGGTCGCCTCGGTCACCTCTTACCTCTACATAGGGTTCTTTGGCATATGCCTGAATTAGGATTAGCTGAAGCCATGCTTGATGTGATATATGGGTTGCAGCTTTGGGCCACCATTGTGTGTGAAATTAGCATTATATGCTGAAGGCCCCCCTTTGATGTATTCCAACAGTACTCTCAGCAACAGGACCTTCAATGAATCTCCAAAAATGTTGTTCTTTCAGAGACAATTTGGATAATGCTTAAATTTGCATATTTTTGCTCTCTAATCTGCAAAAGAGGAAAAAAAACTAAGTCATCAAAGCATCTTCATGACATGCCTTATTTATAATCAATAAGAGTACTTGGTTTAACTAGGGACTTTTATAAATACACCCCTGTAATCTGCTGTATTTACACGTATACTTCTGACTTTCACAATTTTAAAAAATACTCCTTAAGAATGTCCAAATAAATGTAGTTAAACTTCTAAAAGATTCTAAGGGAATATTCCTTAAAAGATTCTATGGTTCCCACGGCATCAACTCCAAGGGAATATTCCTAAAAGATTCTATGGAAACCATTACTAAATATGTAAAATCAAAACTACCGTTAAACTTCTATGTGATCTCATCACGTAACAATGATCACATGTACCCCTCTAAAACCCACTCTGAGGATAGTTTTCATTATTTCAGTATTTAAACTACACTTAACCAAACTGAAGCTATAGCGACGGTATAGCCACAACCATGTGGATGTATTTAGCTGTATTTTTGATGATTGTTGGAAGTCAGGGGTACATATATAAATATGATAGATTATAATTGCCGAAAGCCCTTAAGTAGAACTTCAAAAACCAGACATGATTGTTGCACTGGCTTGCATGTGATTTCTAATTTGTGTGTGATACGGGATGACGGCATCGATTGCAAATCCAGCAAGATGCACGCGCAAATGTCAGATTGATGTGGCAAATCTGGCCGAGATGGACGAACTGTGAGTGTCTTAGTGCTATTGGGGCTGCTCTTGGGCTGGGATGAGGCCATCGCCCTACACGAGGTGGCTCACACTGGACCGCTGCTGCAGTGGGCCTGTGTGTGTGTCATTCAGGGTGAAGGTGCTGATTAATTGCTGGGAAGGGCCATGAGATTTGTAGTACAGGGATGGAACATAGAAAAAGGGGAAATTGATGGGTGGAGGGGGGATTAAATGCCAAGGGGTGAAAAAGAAAGGATTGAGGTGGTGGGAGGTGACGGGATATCAGAGTAAACGAAGAGAGCATGTGAGGGAGCATTAAATGCTGGGTGAATAAAATAAGAGGGTTGCAGTGATGAGATGGGTCATGGTCTTTGAAAGGTGAATGGAGTAGAAAAAGAGAGATGATGAGGTTGCTGCATTAGAAATGGAGGTGGTGAACAGCTCTTCGTAGCTACTTGAAGATGCATTTAATGCTTGAAGAGGGAGGGAAAATATTTATATAAAAACAAGAAAGCTGCGCAACAGTGTTGTAGTAAGAAGAGAGATGGGTTGCTGGGCTCTTTCTGCCCGTGGTATGAGGAAGGCAGATGGATCCCTCACAGGCGAGCTCACTCCAGACAGACGCATGGTGGTTGTCGACGTCACCTGCAGAGAGGGAACGGACAGTGCGGTCTTGGGAGCTGGTGGGCTTCTTGCGATTACACAGAGGACAGAAGGGGGTGGATTGAGTAGAGGGAAGACTGGAAGAAGGTCGAGGGTGAAGAGTGGCAGCGGCGATGATGTGGTCTCTCACCCCTCCCCTCTCGTGTTCCCCTCACGGGATCTTCCTCACGAAGATGCCTAGGGTTTAACCCCAAAGAAAACTTATCCTTTTTTCTATATATTTGTTTTATCTTGCAAGTACTGAAGCCCCTCTTATGATGACACATGCAACCAGGATGCTTTTACCCATACAAATCCAACAAAAGACTACTGTCCTGCATAAAAGAAATGGCCCAAACATGTGAGGCCCATTTAACTTCAAACCTAACAGAAATAAAAAGCCCGAAATAAAAGATAGTAGACTGCCTTTAGACTCTAGAACCATACCCAAATAAAATAAAATGACTCTACTAGCTCAGGTTCGTTTTCCACCATGTCGTGAAGTCCTTTGATAGAACTTTTTTTTTTTGATGACGTGGATCTTGCTACTTCATCAGTGTGCATAAGTGCATTTGAACTTTATGGTTTGACAGTCCGTCAAGGGTTATTTCTCCTTCAGAGGGATCTAATTAACATTGTTCCCCGGGGAGTAATGGGAAAGGGTCTGTTTCAGTTCCCCTATATTCACACTTGCTCTTCCATCTGTGCCAAGGAACAACTTACATTGTTCCTGACACCTGCACAACATGGTCCTGCATGATTCATCACTATGAAGATTCTTGACCGTTTGGAAAAGAATTACCAATGCATGCAAGAATATTGTCAGACGGTACAGGGTGAATGGCACAGAATTATCTGAAACAAGGAAAATCTTAGATTCTTTTTGACTTAATTATTCATTTTCACCTCTTTTTTATGAAAAAGTAAGTGCTGTGTGATTTTTGTTAGCAGTGCCTTGCTTTCTTCCTTAACAATTAACCTTCTCATAACATTGAGCTGGTTTGCAGGAACTTGAGAAGTTGTCCCAGAAATTTAGCGAAAATGTTTTGGATGCCACAAAAAAGTTTGAAAAATTAATTACAGACAGGAAGGAGATTGAAGGATTACCTCCTACAGCACTTGGTCTGGCTGCACAGACAGCTGTGTCAAAGGTATCTTTATTTAATAGCTCTTGCATTGTTTCAAGTCACGAGTCCATGTTATTTACATTGTGCACATTTATTGTACTGTGTTTGTAAATTTTCATTAAACTTGCCATAATTTTTCATATAGGGTCATGAAAATGCTACTGCTGAAAATGGTCCCTGGGTGATAACACTAGATGCTCCAAGTTATCTTCCTGTGATGCAACATGCAAAAAATAGATCCCTGCGTGAGGAGGTGTATCGTGCTTACGTGACTCGTGCATCCAGTGGAGATCTTGATAATACTGCCATAATTGATCGAATTTTAAAACTTAGATTGGAGAAGGCTAAACTTCTTGGATATGGTAACTATGCTGAGGTCTGTGATGTTTACTTCATGGATATTGTTCTCTTTAATGAGCGAGCATAAGGTAGTTGTGTTGTAAGCAGACTAAATCGAGTTTTTCTCTGAAGGTAAGCATGGAAATGAAAATGGCCACAGTTGAAAAAGCAGAGGAGCTGTTAGAAAAGCTTCGGGCTGCTTCTTGGGATCCTGCAGTCCAAGGTATTCTGCCTTGCTGCTCCTTGTGAATATGCATGTTTTCCTCCCGCTTTTTTTTTTGGAGTCTGGGCATTGTGATATTAGACTGCATATGCTCTCTCTCTCTCTCTCTCTCTCCCCCCCGGTAGGAGCATATATCGTCTGTTTTGGAAGGAAAAGAGTTTTTAAAGAATAAATGGAGGGCATGAAGTTTTCCCAGATTCAACTGGATTAGAGGGGCTACCGTCACAGAACTCCTTCTTGGTGATCAAGTTTGGTTACTGCAGAAAATCCTGAAACTGTGATCACCATTTAAAGTGCTATTGTTCCGTTCACATTGGAATTTAACATATACGGACTATGTTATTGAATACTCCATCACCTAGTGAACTCCCTAGTAAACTCTTATTGGGACACAACTAGTGTCAGTTCTACTCACATCTTTGCTCTTGACTGCTTTTAATCTCCAGGTTCTTTCTTCACTGTTTTATCAAGTAATCTCTATGCTTATCAGGGATTCAGCATCAGATTCTACAATTATCATTGCATTTTCTCCAGAGTTTTTATTTTATTTCCAAGAGTTTCTCACTTGAACATTGCATGTCAATTTATTTAAATGTATGTGTTTACCGGACTCCGATTGTGATTACAACAAATCCTTTTCATGGTGATGATTTTGAAGTAAAAGTTATGTTTTTTCACAATTGTATTTTATTCTTTTTTTGGCTGGTTATTTGGTGTCCTCAGGATGTCTATATGAGTTCAGAGGTCATTTGCTTATTTGTTCAATCTCCAATCAGTCCTAAGGGGTTGAAGATCATATCAACCCGTGTCCCATCTTGTAAATAGGGCATATGTTGTCTAGGATTTTTGGGATAAGGGTAAAACCTGATCTAACCTTGTTCCTTACTTATTTGGATCCTTTTCAAGTCTTTTGAAATTTCTGAGAGTTCACTCTTCACAGTTCTCTAACTTTCAGATTTTTCTCCTTTGAATTTCCTCAATTTTAGTTTCAAAGATATTTCTAGCCAAGTTGGCTGGGTCTTTAGGGAGTTGCCATAATTGAAGTGATGATTGGTGTCTGTAGATATGGAAGATTTGAAAAGATTTGCCCTAGAGAAAGATGCTGAAGAAGCAAATGATTTGAGCCATTGGGATATCACCTTTTGGAGTGAAAGACTTAGGGAATCAAAGTATGACATTAATGAGGTATGCTTGTGCACAAGGTCTTGATTTTACATTGAATTGCTTTGTTTCATTTGTTTTACTTATTTTGATTGATTACCTCTTCAAATTACCAGATGAAACAAATAAATATTTTTATGTAGACAAAGTCAAGTTACAGAGTCTTGTTTAAAGGTATTTGTTGTTAACATTTTCCAAGTAAAATGACTTATTTTATTCCTTCTTTATTTTTACAGGAGGAGCTTCGGCCCTTCTTCTCATTACCAAGGGTTATGGATGGCCTCTTTAGTCTTGCTAAGACACTTTTTGAGGTTGACATTGAACCTGCTGATGGACTTGCCCCGGTAGAATGCACTCATGAATCTTTTTTTTTCCTTTGAAAATTACAGTTCTGATCATTTTGACTTTATATCAGAAAATCATTGTAACATGTTGCCATTATTCTGAAAAATTCCTTTTGCTTAGGTCTGGAATGTAGATATCAGGTTCTACTGTGTCAAAGATTTATCAGGAAATCCAGTTGCATATTTCTATTTTGATCCATATTCTAGGCCTTCTGAAAAACGTGGTGGGGCATGGATGGATGAGGTGGTTGCTCGCAGTCGGGTGCTTGCACGTGGTGGTGCTTCTGTCAGGCTGCCTGTTGCCCATATGGTTTGTAACCAAACACCACCTGTGGGAGATAAACCCAGTCTAATGACATTTCGTGAGGTGAGTATTCCAATACTAGGACAATTATGATTTAGATGGTGGCCTTGTCGTTTCATTTTCTTGGCATTCTATGAAGTGTAAACTAATAAAAAATAGATGCTTTGGTTGGGGCTTTTTGCTTTTTCTATCTAATAGTAGCCATTTTGAAGCTTTGAGAATTTATAGACTGACCGCTCTTGCACGGGAAAACAAATAATGAAAGGTTATCCCATTGGTTTTGTACTTGTCATAACTAATCGTTGTGGGTTGTTTTATAGGTTGAAACAGTCTTTCATGAGTTTGGTCATGCACTTCAGCATATGCTTACAAGCAAGATGAAGGCCTTGTGGCTGGCATTCGTGGTATTGAATGGGATGCTGTTGAGTTACCCTCTCAATTCATGGAGAACTGGTGTTACCAAAGGTAATGGAAAATATCAGACTGCCTTTCATTTTTATTCTCTATCATCTTTTGTTTTGTGATCCTATGTAATCGTTAATTTGTCATTCCTCCACCTGAAATATCATGAACTTTTTGCTTTCATTGGGGGGAGGAGGGTAGAGACCGACATGATAGCACCGTGCAGTCCAGATCAGATATAAACCTTTCCATTGGAGATATATTCATTATACATTACTCACAACCAATGAGAATCATCACCTTTCAAAAAAAAAACAAGAGAATCATCGTCCATTAGAAACAAGGAAATGTAGAATACCAGGATAAAGATATCTCTAGTCCTATAATACCATAACCATGTAATATCAAAAGGTCAACTTAAAAGTTAATTATCCTATATATTACGTTTTTATTCATACCTATTAGCTTTCAACTCCGGACATCCACAACTCATTAATTTCAACCCTATGTTGCTTCCCCTAATTGTCACTCATTGGCAATAAGCCTTGTTTGGCCTGGCCATTCAAATGACAGCGCCTCCTAATTGTCCCTTGCCAGTGATTATGTCCAAAGTTCAAATGAAATCTCTCTCCTAATTGCCCCTCGTCTGGCAATTAGGTTCAAATTGGCCCCTTATTGGACATTCAAACAAAACCTATATCCTAGTTGTCCCTTGCAGTTAGGCCCAAATTGGCTGTAGGTCTAACTCAGCCCCTCATTGGCTGTTCAAGTAAAACCTGCCTCCTGATTTTCCCTTATTACCAGTTAGGTCCATATCGGCCACTCATTGGTCATTCAAAACAAGTTCTACTTTTCTGATTGTCCCTCCCTGATGTTAGTCTCCAATCAACCCCTCAAGATGAGTTTATATTGCTCCTATGGAAGCCTTAATTCCCTGACATGAGATTAAAAGATCATGCTGTTTTTGTTTATGGGCTGTGACAGGGATACTTTGATGAGCATAGCAAAACATTATGAAACTGGGGAGCCTCTTCCAGATGAAATATATCTGAAGCTTCTTGCAGCCAGGACATTCCGTGCTGGTTCCCTGAGTCTGCGTCAGGTTTGTTTTCTGTTCTCTGGACTTCTTTAATTTATTTACCTGTACCTTACCTTTAATTGACAATAGGGTGTTTACTGAGGGATGAGATAGATACATACAGAGTTCCTAATGCGAGAGCAGCCACGTTTAGACTTTAGTGGGAACAACATTCCTGAATGCTGGGGTTGTGCCATTGGGAAACAGTCCTACCTGTGGCCATAAAATGTTGGTAGGTGGTAGAAGACCTAACTGTTTTTTTTATCCATTTTCCTGCCATTCAATTGAAGCATGCCTGATCTTTGAAATACAAGTGATTACGAGCTTTCTCACTGTTTACAAAGATTGAACCTGTTTGCTTAAAATGGATTACCTTAGTGCTCCTAGTTCTAAACTGCATTCTTGTAGTCTGGATTTTTTTCATGGAATATCCAACTGCTCAGATTGGGTAACATTCAAGAGAGAGTATAACAGATGGAATTCCTTTGGAGTCTTACATGGGTCAGCATATCCTTTAAGGACATGGTTGACGATGGATACGCATTGTTAAAAAATGTAGTACGCCTTCTATGGCTGCTACAAGGTGCCCCATAGGCATAATCTCTGAGAAATTGTTTACAACTGTTACTGGTGCCTTAAACTCTCAAATCACTCATGTTATAGATTTATATATTAGCTATGATGTAGGTCAGGCGTTGGTTATTTCCTGGACGATGATTCTGGCTTGAAAATCCCAGTATTTTCACATTGCTGTCAATATTTGCCCTCTGTTTAGCCACTACATGTGTCCACCTTTTCTTTTCCAGATACGATTTGCAACTGTTGATTTAGAGCTTCATTCAAAATATGTTCCTGGTGGATCTGAAACTATCTATGATGTTGATCAAAGAGTAAGCGAACGAACACAGGTTATTCCTTCACTCCCAGAGGACAGGTTTCTCTGCAGTTTCAGCCATATATTTACAGGTTAGTTTGTTAAACCTGTGTAAATTCGCTTTCAATATTTATTTATGACAATAACGGTAATTTTGCATGTTATATCCTACACACCTTGCAGGCGGTTATGCTGCTGGGTACTACAGCTACAAGGTATCTTTATACATATTCCTGTCTTGCTTGCATCACATTGGTTTTTAGAGAATGGATCCACTGCAACGCCTGTTTGGGCTTCATGCCAACTGCAATGTTGCTTCGCCATCTTCCCGGCATTTTCCTCCGCTTGGATGCTGTTTCCTACACGGGTTCATTCTATTTCTTGGTGCAGTGGGCAGAAGTATTGTCAGCTGACGCTTTTTCAGCATTTGAGGATGTTGGTCTGGACAATGACAAGGTTTGTCTCAGCACCATTGACCTGCAAAGATGCACACATAATTCGTGTATGGGTTTTTATTGAATAAAAAAAACAGTGACTCATAAAGCAGTAACGATGCTCGCTGCCGTCAACAAACACATTTCAGTAAATTTCTCCATTTCGGCTGATAGCAGCCAGTTGTCAGGAAAAAAAAAAAGAGAATAGGAGCCACCTGACTAACTTACGATTCTTGTTGTTGCTTGAACTGCCGCAGGCTATCAAAGAAACTGGCCACAAATTCCGAGAAACTGTTCTTGCTCTTGGTGGCGGGAAGCCACCGCTCGAGGTAAGAATTCTTACCGGCTGATTCCTGTGGCAGAGAATAATCTAGTTTGAGCACAAATTTGTATCGTTTTCTTGTTTTGAGTTAGTACACGTTTATTTGACTACCAATGTATTTTCAGGTCTTCGTGGAGTTTCGCGGGAGAGAACCTTCCCCGGAGGCTTTGCTCAGGCACAACGGCTTATTGCCCTTGGCTGCTTTATAGGCCTTTTCATGCACCACCCCAGTTTGGAGGCTGCAATTCGCCAACGTGCCAGTGGTGTGGTGTGGTGTGCGTGCGGGATACCGTCTGTCACCCAAAACCTTTTTTGTAATCCAGTTGGACGGGAATACTAATAAGAGAACTTGTTGCCGACTATTTGTACTGTAGATTCTTATGACGAGGAGGGGCGGATGCGACGTAGAAATACGGGAACACGGTTTTAATGTATGAAATTTTAATGGGATTTGAACGGCGCTGACGAGTCTCGTGAGAGCGTTCACATGGTGCCGGCACATGTGAACGAACGTCGTCCATATATATACATATATATTATAAAAGGCCGTTTTGTTATTAGAATAGGATAGTCGGATAACAAATTCGATGAGATAATATTATCAGGTCAACAATTTTCTCTCACACATATCTCTTAAGTGGGGTCGGGTACTGTATTCGATCGTCTGAAGTCTAATGCGGTATCTCACCCGTGTTTTAAAGAGGGCTTAAATGATTAGTGACATGAGTTTGGCCTCATGGGTAGTGTGTAGTTGTCAATGGGTTGGGTCGGCGCGACAGATCCGTGGGTTTGATTCGATTTTGAGTTTGGGTCGTAGGGTCTTTTATAGTCTGCAAAACTTTAGTAGGGTTTAAAAGTCTGACCTGATTAAGTTCGTGGGTCGGGCATGGGTTTTAAGTTCAGTCCGAGGGTTGGTTCAGCACATTCTCTTTTTTTGGTCTCATTATAAAATTTAAAAATTATTTAATTAAAATTATATTATTTTATTTAATTAAAAAATTTTAATTTTTTATATAAATTATATAATGAATATTAAAATTTTAATTAATTTATTAAGATTATAAATTCTATATTATTAAATATATTAATTTGTATTATTTTTAATTTTATTTAAATTATCGAGTAAATTAGATCTAGATCGGATCCGACCTAAATCTGACTCTGATCCCATCCATAGACAGCCTTAGTAACGGGTGACTCTTTTTTGTCCGTTTACTCTATCTCCCTTCTGTTTTGTCGCGTCTGTCACGTGAAGGTGTGGATCTATCTGTACATACGAGTTTGTTTGAACTTTGAAGACGTGTTGGGGAAGGATAATGGATTTTCTCTTCATAATTTAGTAGCACGAGAAAAAAGTCGGGTTACGAGAGTTTAAGGGGATTTTCAAACATCATCTTTTATTTTCTCTCTCTCTCTCTCTTCTTCTTTTTTTTCCCCACCATGCATCAGAATCTTGTTTTTAGAAATTTGACGTGATATTATTTCATTTGGAAAGGTTTATGGCCGGGTGGGAAGTCGAAGGCCATGATCTCCCCTAAGTTTGGACTTAAAAATGCGTGGTATGTCGACTCGGACCGGGAGACTCAACACCGGATCACGACGAGTCCGAGACATGATCCGGGGTGGATCATCTTGATCCGGTGAATCTGTTTTTAATTATTTAAATAATAATATAATGTTTAAAACAATTATTTAAAAATAAAAATATAATGAATGACATAATCATATACTATAAGTTATAAATCTTACGTGTCCATGGGTCAAAGAAAGTAAAATTTTATTTTTCAAGTTTATTGAATTATTAATTATATAAATTATAATATAATGTTAAAAAATAGTGAAAAATAAAGAGGACTATACATTCATGTTATTGACTTGCGTAAATATTTGTAGCATAACTTGATCAAAATCTAGCGTGAACCCTCTAAACATTTAAAGAACTTTTGATTTTACAAAAAAAAAAGAGTCAAAAAATTATCTCAAACATGTCACCCTGTATGAGATGGCCCGAGTCGGATCGATCTAGATCTACGATCTGGCGAACCCTGCTTAAACGTGGAGAACGAGAAAAAAAAAAAGAAACACAGTGATCGGCGCTGATTACTAAAAGAGAAGTTGGAATCGGATTCGCCGTCGGTCGCCAACGAGCTTTCATGGGCTGAATTCGAAGGAATCTGGAGGTGCATCTATCTTGTTCTTGTCCCACGGAACCGTGTGAATCCGTACGTATGTATGTGTTTGTTTGGTTGAGTTTTGAATTTACATATAAATGTAGAGAAGGAAAAAAAAAGAGAAACATAGTGCGAAGTGAATCGTAGCCGGCTGGCCACTTATTAGGGAAAAAGAAAGATTGGAATCTGAGTAGCCCGTCGTCAGTCACCAAGGGCGATTTTGATAACCGGATAAGGGTAGGTTAATCGACCCCGAAGGGTCGATTAAGTCACCCGACCCCGATTATGATCTTATGTGTGAGGAGAGGTGAGAGAGAGACGGGGCCCACCTGTCCCCCGGTTGAGATAACCGGCCGACAAGCCGGTTATCAAAGTCGCCCCAAAGGTGCATTGATTGATGAAGGGGTCATCTCTTTAGGACCGCTTTACTAATCTATCACCTTGGTTAGACTCTCTGTGTGTGAGGAGAGCGATGAGACCCATCAACTCTCTCTCATCCGCTATCAAATCGCCCCTTGTTGATTGAACAGAAAGTATCATTCACTACCCCTTCACGGCCACCCTTCGTTGTGGAGTAATCCGTCCTTATTTAACCTCATCTCCGGACTTGGGGGGTTGTTTGGCATGTATCGAGGTTAATTATCATTTGAATGGAATTAGATGACATCCAGAGCCGGACTTCAGGTTGATTCTAAGGTTTGATTAGCAAAAGAATAGGTCAATTGATAACATCTCAGCATCCTGCTCTTTGACTACTAACACTTGACCTCCTATAATTCCTCTCTACCTGGCCCACTCTCTTGGCTCACCACCCACCATGCACCGTATGGCCTTCCCCATCTTTTCCCCCCTCCTATTCCTCTACCCCACACTGCTGCCAAAGTGCGTTCCTGGCAGGGCAAAGCACATGCCCTCTCTCTCTCTCTCTCTCTCTCTCTCTCTCTCTCTCTCTCTCTCTCTCTCTCTCTCTCTCTCTCTCTCAACATGACGCAAGCCCTAAGCAAGAGGCCAGCTGAGTACTCCATAATGCACAAGCATTCAGATCCGCACGTGTAAAACAACCGCACGCTAAAGTTAGTGGTGACGGGGATAGATCACCCTGTCATTGGAAAAAATAAAAAAAGAAACAAGAAAATCAATGACATGACCACCCAAAAAATTAAGAAAAAGAGAGAAATTAAAAAAGGAAAAGAAACATCCCCGATCGATCGCCCTTTACTTGACCTCATTTCTCTCTCTCTTTTTGATTTTTTTAAATTCGTACAATCTTACGGGAATAATTGAGTTTTTGATTTTACCTCACCGGGATATTCACCCACCCAAAAAGAAAAGTAAAACAAGCTCATCTAAGGGGGACGGCGGTGATGCCGTCTTGCCCAACACTAAGGTCGTGATCATATCCCCACCACAATGTCGAAGAGTCTATAATTTGGTAAATGCTTTGTATTTACTAGAAAATTGCATCGAGCATTCGTGCATGACACGATACCTCAAGGAGTCATGTCATTCTAGTGTCATTTATTTACTAGAAAAACATTTATACATTTTATGATCTTTATACTCAAGATTTTACAAATGGTCTAATACGGGCGATTACCATACTAGCCACAGATCGACCGTAGATTGATACGACCGGCATGTGATACGTAACTTATCTTCTTATAAATATTATGTATATTATTTCATATTAAATATGACTTTATAAATAATCTGGGTAGGAGTGTTTTTTTTAACGTTAGGATTTAAGTTCAAAACACGTTAGCGACA
>JAHNEJ010002891.1:0-66216 GCA_022559845.1 Amorphophallus konjac | reverse complement strand
CTCTGTGAAGGGGCGCAGAATGCAATAAACGATAAATAGCTGAACAGAGATTTCAAGAATTGACACCTTAGAGTTAGGCGTTGAATCTGAAAGCGGCGCCTCTGTAGAGGGGCATAGAATGTAGTAACCAACAAATAATAATGTGAGTAACTCTGTGAAAGGTCGCTGATTCCTTTTAGCAGAACATAGATGTAATGTCTTCTAAAAAATGTTATGAATAGTTCAACAATTGGCTAATCAAGTGGGGGGTGTGCACGTGGTGCACAAAAGGAGGGTGCTACGTGGAGCACAAAGGAGGGGCACACGTGCGTGCCAAGAGGAGGGGCACGCGAGGGCGCCAAAGGGAGGGGTAATCAAAATAAAAACATAAAGAGTCCCATCGTGATCGCCACTTTGTGAACGTGTCACATAGACATTTTAAAAAAAACAAAGACAATTCAATTTTAAAAGATAGAGGATGGTGAATAAGAAAGAAAAAAAGGTGGGGGAGGGAGCATGTGATGCTACTTAGGAGTGTGATCGCCAGAGGAATTACCTCAAAATAAGAAAGATGATCGTGGAGAATACCTTGTAAGCGGGTGTAGATGTGAGCTCAACTTCTTCCTTCTACCGGCCAGCCGATGAAGGAGGTTTTTATTCTTGATTACCCTTGAAAATAAACAAGCGAAGACAAGAAATCTGGATTAGCCAAAAGATGTGTAGTATCAATACTCAATAGAAATAACAATATGCAATATGGGCATGAATACACCTTGTGTGTTATTTTAAAACCCCTTAAGATGGAGCAAAAGGTGGAAGATGTGTATGAATGCAAATAGCAATGTGATGATATATAAAAGGGGATTCTAGCAAGGTGCCAGAGATATGCACGTGCAGGCTAAAGAAACAATAAAAAGAAGAAGAAGAAGGATAATATTATGCGATGCCCCTTTTATGCCTGCGCTACTGTGAGAGAACAAAGCAGATGAGAGATCAGCCAAGAGGGAGGTTGGCCCAAGAGGAAGATCAGCAACCCAAGCTCCCCTCCGATGCACCCCTGCAAAATTAGTAGAACAGGCATCAAAACTCTCTAAAGACTCTGTAAGCTCTCTCAAAAAAGGATCCCCGCGGCCGGCCAAAAGAGAAGGTATTTATAGGGCTTAAAACCTTGTTATAATAGGATTAAAACAAAGGATAAAATCTCTGGGACGTGGATATTCCTCCATAGAAGAATTTGGAACCAAAAAGGATAAGGAACACCATAGAAAGAAAGGTGTGGACACACGGGACACGGAACTTAAATGACGACCCAAAGACTGTCGTTAATTATAAAGGGCGACCGCGTACACGGTCGCTATTTCCTGGATAAATTATAGAAATCACTTGCATTCCATATTTTGAAAAATGGGAAATAACGCCTTCTTGAAATGGCGTCAATTAATGCACGCCTGCCCAACAGGGCGTTAATTCTTTGAGTTTAATTTCCAAAGCGACGCGTAAAACCAGGAAATGGCGCACACGTTGACGGTTGCCTCTTAATTGAAATAACGACACATCTAGAGTCGTCAGTTAAATGACGCCCAGAAGGCGGTTGCTAATTACAAATATATCAGAAAAATTCAAAGAAATTAGAAAAAATCTCATATTGAGCTAGTAAAGAAGTCCACTTTAGGGCATTACATTGAAACACGAGACTTACTCAACATAGTATTGATTTTGGCGTGTCTACATGCCCCTGCAGCCTTTATGTAGTTGATGAACAGTATATTCAGGCCTCACCTAGATCAATTCATAGTGGTCTTTATTGATGATGTGTTGATATATTCAAAGACCGAGGAAGAACAAGAAGAGCATTCGAGGATTTCATTGCAAATCTTGAGGAAGAATCTACTTTATGCCAAGTTGAGTAAATGTTACTTTTGGCTAGAAGAAGTATCTTTCTTAGCGCATGTAATCTCGAAGGATGGAATTTCTGTGGATCCGTCCAAAGTCGAGGCTGTGCAAAATTTGGAAAGACCCGCAAATGCCATTGAGATCCGAAGCTTCTTAGGCCTAGCTGGCTATTACATGCATTCATCAAAGACTTCTCCAATATCGTCATTCCTCCTGCTAGGCTCACCCACAAGGAGGATCCGTATAAGTGGGACGAAGACTGTAAGAAAAGTTTCCAAGCTTTTAAGGACCATCTGACAACTGCCCCAGTCTTGGCATTACCTATTAAAGGAAAGAAGTTCAAGGTATACATCGATGCGTCTGGCATTGGCCTTGAATGTATGTTAATGCAACAAGGGAGAGTCATTGCTTACTCTTCCCGACAATTAAAGAAGCATGAGGAGAACTACCCAGTGTATGACTTAGAATTGGCCGCAGTAGTATTTACTTTGACGATCTGGAGACATTGTCTCTACGGAGAATAATTCACTATGTACTCCGACCACAAGAGTCTCAAGTATCTATTTTCTCAAAAAGAATTTAATATGAGACAAAGGCATTATCTAGAATATCTCAAGGACTTCGATTTCACTATACAATACCATTCTAGAAAGGGTAATCCCGTAGCTGATGCCCTTATCAGAAGCCAAGAGCGTTAGTAGCCAACTATAAGATCCAAGAATGGAAGATGCTGGAACAGTTTTCCAATCTTGACATAAATATAGATGAAAACAAAAGGTGTATTACTCTATCACAAATGAGAATACAACTTGATTTACTCTCTGAAATCACAGAACTTCAAGACAATGAACCGGTGCTGGTAGAAGTTAAGGTCAAGTTAGAAAAGCAACCTGATTTCAAGCTAGCATCAGATAGAAGATTATTATTCTGAGAAAGGACTTGTGTACCGGATGTCCAGAACTAAAGAAGAAAATTCTAGACGAAGCTCACCGATCAAGGTACATAATTCATCCCGGATCGACCAAGATGTACATGAAGTCCCGCGATCAATGACACCCAAGAGGGTGGGTGAATTGGATGATTACAAATTTTAAGAAAACTCTAGCCATTTAAACAAGTGTGAAAACCAACAAGAGGAAGTTCAGATCTATATAGAAACTATTAGATCTAACAAAATCTATCACACACAACGGATCCTTGGTACCGTGGCGGAGATGTGAATCTGAAGATTCTACTCACGCAAAGTGTTATCTTCCTGACAAGGTTTGCCTTGTCGATCCGAACCCACCTTTTAATATACCAGAGATCTGATGTGAAGATGATAAGTTGTGCTAGGTCTAACTCAAGAAAAACAATCTAATCTATGTGTGTGCTTGCACAGAATGGAGATAGGAGAAAAGGATCAAACCACACAAGAGACAATGATTTTTAGGTGGTTCGGATGCAACAACGGCAACCTACGTCCACCCTCACGAACTGTGAGGATTCACACACTATCTTGTAAGGGTTACAAGATCTGAACACACACACACACGTAGGGAGATAGGAACTCCCACGAAGGTGTAAACACACCGAAACACACACAAAACTGACAGAAATCAAACACACACACACGATCTGAAGAGATCCACACACACAAATGTTTGGAGATTACAAAGAAACACACTCTTGAAGCTCAGAGAATATGGAAGAAGAAACACAAAATAAAAGCTCTGATTTAAGCTCCCCCTGAGTAGGTGATGCAGATTTTGATGAAGCTTGAATCTCCACTTGATTTGGGGTTGATAGGCTTCAGATTGATCTTGAAAAACTTGAGATGGATGAAGAATTCCTGGACGAAGCATTGTTCACGGAGCTACAGTAGCAGCCTTCTTTCTCCCTTGATAGCCTCCTTGATCTCCCTCTTTGATTAGGGTTTTCTTGTCCCAATGAGATGTTTTTATAAGCCTTGAATGGTCAAGGACAAGCCCAGACACAGATCCACAATTCCAGGGATGTCTAGAGACTTTTGGGATTAAAAAATCCTTGATAGATGCTTTCACCTCGTGAAGAAAACAAAGTCAAAGATGGAGGCTTCGAAGGGTTCGGTCGACCGGATAGGGCTGGGCAGTCGACCTAACTTTTACAGATCTGAACTTTCAGCTCTGGGAAAATCGATCGACCGGCCCTAGGTTGGCGATCGACCAAACTCTGTAAATTTTTAGAGTTCTGGGCACTGGAAAGTTAGGTCGACCGCCCCTGCTGGCCAGGTCGACCGAACTCTGAAAGAACCTGCAGAATTAACATTGTTAGCCCACGAATTAAGTCCAGACTTCAAGGTCTTATGGTTGAACACTTTAACATTCATTTTGGGGCTCATATAACTCTATTTGTCCACTTAGAAGGCTTTTAGCATTATATTAGTTCCTAAGATGAAACACGATCTTATTTTGATCCTTGAATCTCACTTTTGCAATTATGCACGGCACAAGATGAAAAATACAACCGAGGTTTTGTTATCATCAAAATTACTTGGAGAGACTCAACAATATCCCCCTTTTTGATGATGACAAAACTGTAGAACATAGAAAGCATTAGCGTGCCTTTGAGCAAATTTGGAACTATAAAACAACGCATTGTATCCTTGCACTATCCCACATGATTCTTGTACGAGGCGGAGTTTACACTCATGCATAGTGAAGATTTCAGACTGGCTAGCCTGTCTTTCATCCGACACCATTTGATATACATAGAACCAATTTGAGAAATGGCAAAGCCAACAACCCACAAGGCGGTCGATCCATGTAATCATTTCATTAAGCCACACCACTTGAGCCATTCAAACATTTTATTTGCTAAATATAGAGGAAATGAAAGATAAGAGCCAATCATGTAATGTCAAATACCAATTGCATTCAATTCATCATTCCATTTCATTACAAGTACATTGATGCTTGAGAGAATGCATGACTTATGACTTCTAGACAAAGGCAAACACAAATGCAAAACTAAAGCTGACGCACAACATGAAACAGACTCACAACATGATCCTCACAAATGAGTAGACACACAAACATAGAGACACGCATGCATAAGCTATATAGACATGCACTAACTACTTCTCCTCCTTTGGCATCATCAAAGAGGGGATGGGTTACAAGAAAAGTAGACCTAGAAATAAGCTACAGGACCCAAAAGCATCCACCAAAGAGATGAACCAGAAGCTCCTTAGATGCCATCTGTAGGAGATGGAGATCTTGGCAAGGTGGAGGGCCGTGGCCAGAATTGCTGAGATGATGGATGATGAAGTTGAGAAGGTCATCCTGGCTAAGCATGTGGTGCTGGATGCCGACGAGAGAACTGGAGGTGGTATGGAAGGCTTCACGAGTGTCTTCATGGTGAGTAGAGAGAGTGGTCATGTTCTGAGTGACGGTAGCCAAGGAGTTGTAGAATGTGGCCATCTGGCCGTGCATTGATTAAGTAAATTACCAATGGAGGTAAAGTATTTATCAATGTTACTCCCAAAGGTAGAAAGTTGATCCCCAAAGGTATCCACCTTAGTTTCTATGCTAGTGAGCCGCCTATCAAAGCCCTCAAAGTCTGCCCAAGACGGCTGTCCAGCACCCTGAGAAGAGGACTCCCCGTGAAAGAATTGTGATGGAGGTGACACATCCAGATCTGCATAGTGAGGAGGAGGTCGAGGAGGCTATTCCT
Organism: Amorphophallus konjac; assembly: GCA_022559845.1. Classification (NCBI taxonomy): domain Eukaryota; kingdom Viridiplantae; phylum Streptophyta; class Magnoliopsida; order Alismatales; family Araceae; genus Amorphophallus; species Amorphophallus konjac. The sequence goes on along the minus strand of JAHNEJ010002891.1, from coordinate 60,651 downwards.
CTGCCTGAACTGGAGGGGGGGCTTCCCCTTGACCCTGCTGCTGCTGTGGCTCTTCTTCCTCTTCTTCTTCAGATTCTTCTCCATAAACGGGCACATTTCTGCGAAGCTGACCATCTGGACCCCAATAGTATCCAAAATCTATGAAAATCTTATGCTTATTGTAGATATCATCTTGTCTAACTCGAACAAATAGCTCATCAGCCAAATTGATCCCAACATATATAAATACTCCTGTCAACTGAGAAGCATAAGGCAAAGATCTTCTCATTTGGGTTCGGCATGTCCCAATAAAATCTGTCACCAGCCGACCCATGTTGACTAAAATTCCATTCATAACATGGTAAAATAGAAATTTGTGAACCTCTGTCACTTCATTCCTACTCCCACTCTTTGGTTATATAAGTGAGGTGAACATGTGGTGCAGAATCCACTACAGTGGTGAAAATAATTTGCATTTAAGGTAATCAAATTACTAACACCATGCACATAGTCATAGTTCGTCATAGCAATAAATGTGTCCTCAACTTTGCCATGACCAAAAACCATGTTAGCTCCCATGGCTGACACCCCTAAAGCATGTTCAAAAAGGTCAGGAGTAATATGAATCTCAACACCTCAACAACTATATATAACTCTTCATTTCTTTCAACCAAATTTTCATAAAATTGTTGCGCTAGATTTGGATAATATCTGGTATATCTAGTGACAAAATCGGTCCAACCTGTTGAATCTTAAAGACAGCACATAGATCGGGCAAAATTTCGTTCACCTCATTGAAATCGACCAGTCGAGGGTCGATAATTGGCCGTGGAGGCAATGCACGAGGAGGCACATGAGCCCGCTATCATGGAGGATCCGAGGCCTCACGTCTCTGGGCACTGGGCTCCCCCTCGGCAGAACACCGAGAGCTCTTTCTAGGCAGCATCCTAGACTTAAAAACCACTGTAAAAGCCCTTGAATCGCGAACCGCTACCCTTGGGAGTGGATGGAGACCAGATGACACACCAAGAGATGGCGGAAGAGCTGTCTCCTCAAGTAGGAACGCAGAGAGTTGTTTCAAGATCGCACAAGCCGCGGTGGAGATGTCATCTAGTGACGGTGATGAACACGCCGGATTTTGTGCCGATGGAAGAAGGATGATGATTTTGGGCTTGAGGGGTGGAGGTTTGGTGTTTTAGGGTTAAGGAAGGATGATGGAGAGAGAATGGGGGCGAAGGAATGAGTGAAAGAGGTGTAAAGACTCCTTAAAAAGGGGGTTTGGTCGAGGTTCAGCCGGGCCTGTTTGCCGCGAACGGTCGACCTGAATGCGGGCGGCGGTCGACCAAAGTGGTCGACCTAGCCCTAAGAACTCTTTTTTTTTTGTATCACCTTCATTCATCATTCAATTTTTTTATATATATAACTCCTTCAACCCTCTCTTTCTTAAACTTCACTTGCCCCCTTTCTTGTGTATAGACGAGAAGGGATGGTTGATGCTTCTGAGATGGCTGCTTTAGGAGCTTTTCTGAAACTACCACTCAGAAAGTGCCTCAGATCCCGAGATCACTTGATCTATGCTTATTTAATCAAGGAGTATTCGGCCTTAGAAGAATTTCAAGGAGGGCTGTATGCATAATTACATTCAGGCATGCAATAGTATATATATTCACAAGTTTATTTGAAGATGATCACACAGTGTATGCATGAGAATCTACCCTTTATGCAAATGTGTTTCTACAAGTGCAGCTCTTAACCTAAGTACAAACCTAGGAATGTATGCTCTCACCTTTGCACATCCCAAGTTCTCTCCTTATTTTACTGAATTGTTCCTGGTTAAGGGGTTTTATGAAAATATCAGCTAGCTGATTGTGTGTGTCAATGAAATTCAATTGAAAGACCCATTTTCCTTCATGATCTCTCAGAAAATGATGTCGAATGTCAATATGCTTTGTCATAGAGTGTTGAACATGATTTTTTGACAAACTGATCACACTGGTATTGTCACACAAGATTGGAACACATTTCATCTCAACATCCAAATCAAGCACTTGATTTTTGATCTAAAGTACTTGGGCTCCACAACTTCCTGCGGATACATATTCAGCCTCTACTGTTGAAAGAGCTACTGAATTTTATTTCTTGGAGGCCCATGAAACTAGGCACCCATCGAGAAACTGACAGTACCCACTAGTACTTTTATGATCAACAATACATCGAGCATAATCCGCATTGGTGTATGCAATCAAATCGAATGAACTACCGATGGGAAACTACAAGCCAAAGTCTATTGTGCCAATCAAATATCGAAAAATCCGTTTAACAGCCAATAAATGAGATTTTTTAGGACATGACTAAAAATGAGCACGTAGACATACACTGTATTGGATGTCAGGATGGCATGCTGTGAGATATAGTAGCGATCCTATCATACCTCAAAATAGTGTGGGATCTACTGTTTTACCATTTTCATCTTTGTCTAGCTTTGTGGTTGTGGCCATCGGAGTTGACATGGGCTTTGCTTCTGCCATCCCGTATTTCTTTAATAGCTCTAGGGTGTATTTGGCTTGATTTATGAAAATGCTTTCTGACGTTTGCTTTACCTGCAACCCAAGAAAGAAGGTTAGTTCACCCATTAAACTCATCTCAAATTCTCCTTGCATAATTTTTGTAAATTCATCACATAAGGCATTGTTAGTAGCTCCAAAGATTATGTCATCAACATACACTTGAACTACTAATATGTCTTTACCTGATTTCCTCGTGAAGAGTGTTTGGTCAACCGTACGTCTTTTGAACCCATTTTCAGTCAGGAATGAAGGGAGCCTTTCATACCATGCCCTTAGAGCTTGCTTCAATCCGTACAAGGCCTTCTGTAACTTGTACACATGCTTTAAATGTTTTGAGTCTTTAAAACCTAGAGGTTGTTATACAAAAATATCATATTTGATATACCCATTTAGAAAGGTAGATTTAACATCCATTTGAAATAATTTGAAGTTCGATGAGCAAGCATAGGACAATAGAATCTGGACTGCTTCTAATCTAGCAACCAGTGCAAAAGACTCATCAAAATCAATGCCCATCTTTGGCTATACCCTTTGGCAACAAGTTGGGCCTTGTTCCTAACAACCAATCCCATATCATTTAACTTATTTCTGAAGACCCAACAGGTTCATATTACAGGTTGATTCTTAGGACGCGGCACAAGAGACCACACTTCGTTCCTTTTGAACTGGTGTAGCTCTTCATTAATAGCTTGAATCCAGGATTCATTTTGAAGAGCTTCATGGATATCCTTAGGCTCTTCTTGAAAGATTAAGGCCATCAAATCATCTTCTTCTACTTACCTTAATGAAGATCTAGTTCTTACCTCATCTTCAGGATTACCTATGATATTTTCAGCAGGGTGATCTTTTAAGAACGTGGAGGAACTTGGCAAGTCGGGGTGCTGCACTTGCTATTCTTGAAGTGTTTCAATTGATAGATCTTCATCCTTTTCACTCTTACTCGAGGTCCCTTCAGTTGGTTCATCCTTAACCTCAGATGTTCCAGTATCATTTGATTGTTTAGGAGCTTCATCTGCATCTAAGATAGAAGAAATTTGATTTGTCAGTTGTAATTCAGATTCATCAAAAATGACATGAGGACTTTCTTCAACAATCAAGGTCCTTTTATTGAATAACCTGTAAGCTCTATAATTTGATGCATAACCTAGGAAGATTCCTTTGTCACTCTTTTCATCAAACTTACATAGGTTGACTTACCGTTATTCAGGATGAAGCATGGGCATCCAAAGGGTTTAAGATAGGAAATGTTTGATTTCTTACCCTTGTAGAGCTCATATGGGGTTTTCTTCAAAATGGGCCTTACCATTGCCCTGTTGATGATGTAGCATGCTGTACTTACCGCCTCAGCCCAAAAGTATTTGGGTAGAGAGTTCTCACTTAACATGGTCCGTGCCATGTCTATCAAGGTCCTATTTTTCCTCTCCACTACTCCGTTTTGTTGAGGCGTCCTGGGTGATGAGAAGTTATGCGTATATCCTTGCTCCTGGCAAAAACTGCTGAATTCATGATTTTCAAACTCACCACCATGATCACTTTGGATTGTGGTGATAAGGTACCCTTTATCATTTTGGATTTTCGTGCCAAATACTTGAAACTCTATCAAGGCATCACTCTTATTGGCTATAAATAACACCCATGTAAATCTGGAGTAATCATCAACAATCACAAATCCATAAGATTTTCCTCCTAGGCTTGATGTCCAAGTCGGACAAAAAAGATCAAGGTGCAACAGTTCTAAAGGCCTAGTGGTAAAAACAATATTTTTATTTTTGAAAGAGATACGTGTTTGCTTGCTTTTTGTGCACGCCTCACATATCTTGTTACTTTCAAATTTTAATTTTGGCAAATCATTTATCAAGTCATGTCTAGACAATTTGGAGAATACTCCAAAACTAGCATGACCTAGTCTTCGGTGCCATAGCCATGCATTGTCATGGTTGTTTGCTACCAAGCACATATCATCACCAGAAACATCATCAAGATCAATAGTATATACATTATTGTTCCTTTTTTCAATGAATTTTATTTCATTTGAGATTTTATTCATGACAAGGTAGTTAGTTTCATCAAAAATGATTTTAAATCCCTTGTCACACAATTGGCTTCTACTCAAAAGATTGTGATTCAAACCCTTTATCAAAAGAACATTTTCAATCAGGGTTGCAGAATGCTTACATATATTGCGAATTCCAATTATTTTACCTTTGTCCTTTCCACCAAAGGCAACTGAGCCTCCATCCTTATCTTGTAGAGTAGAGAACACTTTCTTGTCTCCTGTCATATGCCTTGAGCAACCGCTGTCCTGATACCATTTGCTCCCCCTGGCTTCATGGCATATCTACAAGAAATAACATTCTCATCCAATTATTTTTGGCACCCAAACTAACTTGGGTCCATATGAATTAATCCAATTCTGCAAATATCTTATTCTGGTCTAAGCAACATGATTTCTTTGTGTGTTTTGTTTGAACCATCAATTAGCAATAACATGACCAAATCTACCACAATGAAAGCAATTGACATTTAAAAATATTCTTTGGTATTTGTGTGGTTTAGATTGGACATGTGTTGGCTTAGTATGTGAGTATGATGCACAGTTATTTTCTTTTTCATGAACATAGGATGTTGTGATCTTGTGCTCAAATGATTTTTTATTCTGGGAAATGTACCCCAATCCTTCTTGTCCAAACACATTGTCTAGGTTTTGTTTACCCTTAACAAACATAGCTAAAGTGAACTGCAAGTCAGCCACTTCCTTATTTAAACTTTCATTTCTTTTTTTGAGTTCTGAAATTGTGGATATCAAAAATCTTTTTTCACTTTCCAATTTTTCAGAAATTTTTTCTTTTTCAGATATTTAACATGATAATTCTTCTTTGAATTTTTCAATATCTAAAATTGTTTGAGACCAAATCTCTTTTTCTTCTATTAGTTTATACTATTCTTGCTCAAGTTTTTCAAACTTAGCAGAAGAATCCTCATGTGTTAAATCATCAATTTTCTTTTTGAGAGTTTTATTTTCAGATCAGATTTTTTTGTATTTTGTATACAACTTTTCATATTTTGACTCCCATTGTTCATTTGAAATAATGTCTGGATCAGAATTTACCTCGGCTGATTCATCCTCATGTGCCATGAGGCACAGGCTTTCCATGAGCTCCCCGAGCTCTTCTTCGGACTGCTCTTCCTCCTCATCGCTCTAAGTGGCGATCATAGCTTTTGACTTTCTGAATTTTTCTTTCTTGAACTTTGTTTTTAGATCTGGGCACTCTCCTCTCATGTGCCAGGGCTTCTTGCATTCATAGAAAATAACATTATTAGACTTGCTCGGCTCACCCTTGTCTTGAAAAGACTTCCTTTGCCCCTTTCTGAAATTTCCTTGGAAATTCTTCTTTCTTCTCAAGAATTTCTTCACTTGGTGGGTCAGCATAGCCAAGCCTTCTTCTTCATTACTCCCTTCGTTGGACTCCTCTTCTTGGGAGTCATCATGAGACTGGTTGGTTTTCAAGCCCACAGTTTTCTTCTTTTTGGATTCTCCTCCGCTGTTCTCTTCATGTTTATCTCATAGGTCATCAGTGACCCCCTGACCTCGTCCAAGGAGAGTGTGGGCAGATTCTTTGAACTTCAAGAACCATGACTTTTGTGTGCCACGCAGGTAGAAGGGATCTCAATACCTTCCTCACAAGTTCAGAGTTAGTGTACTCTTTCCCAAGGCCTTTGAGACCATTAGTAATCTCTGTTAACCTCATGAACATTTCTAAGATCGTCTCTTCCGGGTTCATTTTTGTTGTGCCCCTGTGTGGTTTTGATGATGGCTGACGCACCATGAGTCACACTGAGGTGTGCTAGATTCTTATAGATGACTGTTTGACTGCCTGAATATCTGATTGCTTTATCTGATTGTCTACTTGAATAGTTAATTCATGAATATGGCTAGATTGGGTTAACATAGTGGCTAATTGTTTGTGCATGCATTACTCTATTTGCCAAGTGTATACATCAGTCAGCATTGCATTTTGTTCACGATGTCTATACACTGCTAGATGTTCATGTCGTCAGCATTGCATTTTGTTCACGATGTCTATACACTGTTGGATGTTCATGTCGTCAGCATTGCATTTTGTTCACGATGTCTATACACTGCTGGATGTTCATGTCTACACATTGGTGTTTTTCCCTCGTTCTGGCCTAGTCTATACAACCTCATTCCTACCTTCGTTCCAAGCCAAAGTCTACACAACGCCCTTCACTGAAAGTCTATACATTCGCTGCAGAGATCACGGTCAAGTGTGTATACTCTTTCACTGTAGCTTCCACATTTTCAAATCTTCACATTGAAAGCCTATACATTGCTGGATGTTCAAGTCTGTACATCCACAGTTAAACTTGAAGTCTGCACACTAGTCTTCACTGTCAAGTCTGCACTTTGGTCTTTGATTTCAATGTCCATACATTGGGTTTTTACATGAAGTCTATACATTGTTGTTTGCAGTACAAGTCCATACATTGGACTGTTCATCAAAGTCTGTACATCAGACTGCTATAGTAAGTCTGTACAGTGAGTGATTCATTGGTGAAGTCTATATACTCAACTGAACTTCAAGTCTAGACATTGCACTGTAGCATCCATTGTCTTCGTGTCGTTTTCACTTCGTGTCAACTTCATCTTCGTGTCGTTTTCACTTCGTGTCAACTTCGTCTTCGTGTTGTTTTCACTTCGTGTCATTTTCCTTCTCATGTCTTCGTGTCGTGTTTCTGAAGTAGCTCTAATAGTTCTGATGGACTTCGAGTCGTTTCCCTGTAGACCTCGTGTCGTTCCTGTTTAGTAACCACTCTTCGTGTCGGTTACTGTTGTTCTTGTGTCTTCGTGTCATTTTCTTTGTTGTGTCTTCGTGTCGTTTTTTCCTCTATTTGCATGCAGGACATCGCAGCACCTCGTGTTGCTTTCTGTGCCACCTCGTGTTACTTTCTCTGCTACCTCGTGTCATTCTCTGTGTAGTGTGTGTTTTTGTCACCACTACACTTCGTGTCGTTGTTCTTTACTTCGTGATGTTTTCACTGTCTTCGTGTTGGTCTTTCTCATTAGACCTCGTGTCTTTCTCGCCTTGACCACACTTCGTGTTGCTTTACGTAAGACATCGTGTCTTGCTTGTTTGCAACCACTTCGTGTCGATTTCTGTTGTCAGCTCGTGTTTGTCCTCGTGTTGTTTTTGCATTCGTAACCTCGTGTTGGTCTAGTATTTGTGTTTTTGTTGTTTTTATTTTCGTGTCTTCGTGTTGCCATTTATAGACCTCGTATCTCTTTTGTTTTATAACCTCACTTCGTGTCGTTCCCTTCGTTGTGTCTGATCTGTTACAGTGTACTCGTGTCGTTCTTAGTTATTATGTCTGAGTGTTGTTTCCTTCTCACTTCGTGCTATTCTCATCCTACCTCGTGTCGTTCTTGTAGTAGTGCTTGATTTGTTACAGTGACTTCGTGTTGTTCTCCTTGTAATGTTTGTTTTTGTCACCACTGAATGTCGTGTCTTTCTCAGTGCATCTAGAACTGCTACCACATACCTCGTGCAGCTTTAGTTATTGTGGCCCTCAGTGTTAATGGTTTGTATCTCCTTGCAGGTTCGAGGAAGAACACTTCCCAGTGCCTGGGCAGCACGTGATCCGAGGCTGGAATGAAGCCTGCTGAGAGACTGCCACGTGGTCCTAATATTTAGGGCTGAAAGTGTGGAGGTCACACGATGGAGCTGCCGCTGCTACTGCTGCTCCTGCTATATATATGACCTTCTTCCACAGAAGAAGTAAGATCGAATGGGCGAAAGGTGAAGTCAATACAGAGAGCCACGATCCAGACAATGAAGAAGAAAAGGAAAAGAAGAAGAGAAAGAGAGAGAAAGAGAGATTTGAGCGAGAGATAGAGATAGCAGAAGTGTGAAGAGTAGAAGAGGAAGGAGAACAGAGAAGAAGAGTGAGCTAGAGTGATAGAAGCTTCAACTGTAGATTTGTTCCTGCTGGACCGTGGATCAAATCCAGGCCAGCCAGCTCCTGCGAGAGCCACATCTATTTTTATCTTTTCAGCTTTCTGTTGCTGGTTTCGTTTTTCTTTTAAACTATCCATTTGCTGTTTTTCCGATTCTCTGTAAGAGGTCGGGGTCCCTCCTGTTGGTTCAGGAGAAGGGAGATCGCTATCTCCGGTTGCAAGTAGCTGGGTGCTACTTGTAGGTTCCCTCTGGTTAGAGGAAGGGAGGCTCATCCTCCGGTTCTGGGCTTGTAGATTTCAAGTCCAGGGGTCCCTCCGGGTGGGAGGAAGAGAGGTCCTAGACCTCTGGTTTGCAGGTGACGTAGTGTCACTTGTGCTTCCCTCTGGTGTTCAGAGGAAGAGAGACTTGGGTCTCTAGGTTCCCCTCCGGCTTGGAGGAAGGGAGGATTGGTCCTCCGGTTCTAGTCTTGTGGGTTGCAAGACTAGGTGTTCCCTCCGGTCTGGAGGAAGAGAGACTTGCGTCTCTGGTTTGCTAGTGACTGGTGTCACTAGTGGTTCCCTCCGGTTGGGAGGAAGAGGGGAGGTTGTTCCCCTGGTCAAGCTGTTTGGCAGCATTTGTTGCAGACTGAGTCTGCTGTGCTAGTGTGACTAGTGGAAGCCTCACTCCGGTTGGGAGTGAGGGGTGGATGTAGGTCTGTTGGACCGAACCACCTAAAAACCCTTTGTGCAGTGGTTTATCTTCTTTGTGTGTTTGGTGCTAGATGAATGCGTAGGGTCGAGATAGGTTGATCTTCCACATGTGTTCATTTCATTGATGCGCATTCTATATGCTTGACAGTGGTTTTGTGTGTTTGCATGATCTGTCTAATTGCTGCCCACATTAGATGTTTGCTAAGAGCGCACTTCATATTTGTATACAGGTTCAGTAGATGACTGGATTAGTTTTTCTTCAGTTAGTCTTAGTGCTTTTATTCCGCAGTTCTGAGCACTAGTATTTTAATTGGAAGAAAGTTTTTTAAAGGGTATTCATTCACCCCCCCTCTGAATACATTGCACCGATCACAACAATTGGTATCAGAGCGGTTCTCTGATTGATCAGATCCAACGATCTGCAGAGGATCCTATTGTCCCTTGGTGCTTTTCTGACTTTACTCTTTGCTGCATAAATCTACTTGCCAATCTAATCCATGGGTTCTCCACCGGTTTACAATGGTTCTAACTTTAATTCATGGGTTAGCAGTCTACACAATTATGTGGATTTGATGATCCGGATCTGTGGAAGTTAATTTCACATGGTCCTCATAGACTGCCAAAGGAAGAGTCCGAATGGACTAAAAGTGATAGATCAAGAAATGGAGAGAATCAGAAAGTTTTGAGATTAATGAAAGAAGCTACTGACAAGGCTCTACATTCTTATTTTTATGACTGCAGGTCTGCAAAGGACATTCTGGATCAGTTGAAACTAGTTCAGAGGATGAATGAGGACAACTTTCTGATGGCTGATAAGAGTGACCATAGCAGTGAACAAGATGAATTTGAAGATGCTGTGGAGGTAAACCCTTTCGAGAATTTCACTTTAGATGACTGGGAAGATGCATATGCTAATCTGTTACACTCCCATGAAAAACTGAGGAAGAAGAATAAAAGTCTGATAAAGAAGATAACAAATCTAGGGGATCCAGTCTCTGGGACTGAAGATTTTGAAAATACTGAAGTTTTGAAAACTGAAAATGAAATACTCAGAAGACAAGTGTCTAAACTAGATGGAATCCAATCAGAACTTGATCATGTTAAATCTGAAAACACTAAACTTAGAAAACAATGTCAGGAATCTGACCAAAAACTAATCAGTCTTGAAAAAGAAAACAGATTGATCAATGAAGAGCTCAAGGCAGTTAGTGTTGCAAACTTAAAATTTCAGGAAAACTTTGAAAGCTGTACATCAGAATACCCATGTTTCCTAACTGATGTAATATTTGATGATGATAAACTTGAGCAGGAAAACACTAGTCTAAAGGAAGAAATTGAGAAACTGAAACAGTTGAACTCCACCATGTCAGAGAGATTGCTGACATTTGAAAAAGGAAAATCCGTTGATGAAAATCAAGATGAGCTCAAATTGAAACAAGAGATTGAAACTCTTAGAACTTTGAATGATGTGATGCATCAACAAATTCTGATCTGTGAAGAAGATATAGTCAACTATGAACATCAGATTTCTTCTCTTCAATCTGAAATAAATGATCTGAACAATACTTTGTCAAAATTCGTAAGTGGGCAGAAAAACCTAGACAAGCTACTAGGTGTAAAAATCAACACTAGGAAGGAAGGGCTGGGCTACAATAATGGTAACAAGAAAGAATTTCAGAGCAAGTTGATGACATCTTTTGTAAAGGTTTCAAATGTAGCCACCACTTCAAAAGATAAACAGCCCATTGTTCAGAAAACTGAAGAGCAGAACAAAAAGCAGAAAAAGATTGGAAAACAGAAATTAAATAAAAGGGGTTCATTAGGGCATGTTGATCAAAGTTCACACACACATTCACATGCATCTAAAAAGACAGTCTCATGCCGTTATTGTCATAAATTTGGTCATCTGATGCATGAATGTAAATTGATAGAGAAAGATGATATGACTGCCAGGAACCTTAATGATAGAAATCTTTCATTTCAGAAAAAGAGAATTGAATGTTTTCACTGTGGTAAATCAGGACACACAATTGCACAATGCTGGTTTGCAAATGATAAGAAAACATCTCATTCATATCATAGTAAATCTCCTGCTAGCCAACATGGTCCTAATAAGAACAAATTTATTTTTAAAGATAATCTCATTACATGCTTTGAGTGTGGAAAGACAGGCCACAGAGCCATTGAATGCTGGCTGAGGGCTGGTGGAAGAAATTCTAATTCATGCTTTCACTGTGGCAAGATGGGCCACATTGCAGCCCAATGTTGGCATGCTCAGGGAAGGAAGTTTAACAATAAATCTGGTAGATTCCCTGTCAATAGAAATATCTCTGATAGAAATGAATTTGTGTTTGAGAAGAAAACACTTACATGTTTTGAATGTGGGAAGCCAGGCCATAGAGCTGCTGACTGTTGGCTGGCTTATGTTGGTAAACAGAATCCTAATTCTGTTAACAGAAAATTTCATACATATGCACATAGAACTCATACTAATCAGAATGTGCATAAAACAAATCTGAAATCTGCTGTCTCTTGCTATTATTGTGGTGTATTAGGTCATTCAATGAATAATTGCCATCTGATGAGATCTGATGACCTAAATGCGAAAAGGTTGTTTAGAACACCTACCAAAGGTGTCACTATTAACCATGCAGGACCCAAGACTGTGTGGGTACCTGCCCATGCAAAATAGTGTGCTAACTTGCAGGTGTGCCTTGAAGCTGAAGAATAAAAAGGGAGAAATAAACCAAGGCACCCAAGTTGATAAAACCCCATTCAGGTAAATTTCTCAAATCTGTTCAAATGAAAATTATGGTTGAGTTGAGAAGTCATAGCTTCATGCATACATATTTTATTTTAATTGGTTTGACTCTCGCATTGATCTTTGTGGGCTTTCTTGTTTGTACTGTGAGCTGTGTGTATATATGAGAATGGCATAAACATGCACATGACATACATTCATTGAAAATCTGATGCATATAGGACTGTTTGTATTGCATTATCATGCATGACCACTTGGTATATAAATGGAAAGCTACTAAAGGGCAGAGGAAATCTATCTAGAGGTTCTTACTATGTGTGAGATGGTCTTTTAGGCCAAGTTCTCCGCCAAGTACCAAGGGTCAAATCTGCATTTCAGAGAATGTCTGCATTTTCATGTGAATATTTTACTTCATGCCCCTGCATACAAGAAGTTAATTGCATTGCATTTCTTTCTATTGAAAATGTCAAAAAGATAAATTCGAATGCATACATTTAGGGGGAGCATTATTCATACATCTGAAATCACTCAATTTTTTTATTTACTGCATAGCATGGTAAATCTGTTGTTTGCATAGTCATTCATCACCTACATTGTCTGCATGACATATAGGATGATTCAGTGTTTTTTAGTTAGAGAGAATCATTGCATAGCATATCACTTCTTTAAAAAAAATTCAAAAAAAAAAGGGAAGGGAAATATCACTGCATATAGATAGGGGGAGCTTGCTTAATCCGTTCTTCTCCAGCTATATGATTCATCTAGTCATATCTGAAGTGTCAGGGATTCCATCATTTAAAGTGGTATCAAATGATTTCTTGACTACTTCTGAAGTTGTTCAAAATCCGAATGCATACCTTATTGGTAACTGGTTGTCTCTCCTAAATCTGCTGAATGAGAGCTCTTTCTCTATTCAGTCAACTTTGAACCTCTTTGCTCAAGAGCAGCTCAATTGCTAAAAATCTTCAGAATCATGCTGTTTAGTGAATATTCTCACTTGAATTACTCTGCTGAGATATGAAGTAAACCTTCAGCCTAAATACTACTTCATAAAAGTTAAAATACCTTTAATGAGGAGCCTTCCATTATACATGCTTAAGAACATTTGTTAACTGGAAGTGGTTTAAGTCTTATGTACTCTTGTTTAGTCTCAAGAAACTTGAAAATATCTATTTCAACCTCTTAATAAACTTGAACTGTCTGCTTCATGTAAATTCATGTAAGACTTTCTGAAATCTGAAAAGTTGATATCCATGTCTACGTTGACTGAGATATATAGTGAATGTGGTTGTTCCTAAACAACTAAGTAGTTCTGAATCCTTTTTAAGAAAAAGTATGGACAGAGCAATGACTATGGCTACTGAGAAACCTGTCCAAAGGATTGTGTCATGAAGTACCATGGTTAACTCTGTTTAAAGAGATGATTGGAAATTATTGTGAAAATATGCAGAGCAATGGCATAGTTGTATTGAGTAACTGGGATTCTGGCCTCTGATCAAGGTGTATCCTCATGCCAAAGATACTTTTAATGCTACCTCTATTCTCTAAAATGGGAGAAACAATACGGTTGTCACACTAAGTAACTGGGGACTCTGACCTCTGATCAAGGTGTCTCTCCACGTCAAAAGGTGTTGATAAACCAAAATTATTCTTTAAAGATAGATTTGAACAAGTGTAAATCAAATTCTGAAAGAACAAGTAAAATTCAGGAGCATTCACTTATGTTTCTCTTAAAGGTGTCATGGAAAGTAAACTAATTAAGATAGAAGTTGGTTGAACTAGAATCTTATATGAGCTTGTAGTTCCTTTTTTATTAAGTATTGGTTCAGATATGAGTATAATTTTCTTTTGAAAAATTTCAGTTTACATCATTCTTAAACCATATCTGACAATCAAGGGTTCATAAGCTTTTATGATGGAGGAATCCAGAACTTAAGACTTTGATTTTATGAAGTTGGTATCTTGCTGAAAAGTTCATTATCTCAATTTTTCACACATCGTTGAATCTACTCATCCTATTGCCCTTTATCACTGTGATTTCATTCAGACTGGTTGTCATATATGAGAGTTGCTGTCTTTGAATAACCAGAGTTCATCCTTGTAGATTTCTCTTGCTTCATGGATCATAAGGATAGAATTCTCTGGTATGTTTGAGAGACTATATGCATAAGGGGACAATGTGCTAGATTGTCTGATCATGTTAATTGTCTACATTAGCTCTATATCATCTACCATGTCAAAGGGGGAGTATTGTTGCATATGCATGATTGCATAAGTTATTTGACTAAGGGGGTGAATTATTTTTAATTGCTTCTGATATTGTGTTGCCATCTTCTGCTGAACTACCATGAGTGTCTCATATGACATCTCTGGTTTATTCGTTTTGCTAAAGTATAAGGGCCAGCTTAGTCAAAAAGGGGGAGTTTTTAATTAACAATTGGTTTTTATTCACTCTTCAACTCATGTCTTTTTGCTGAAGGCAAAGGGGGAGAAGAATCTAATCTGAGTCAGTGTAACTCATAGTGTTGCCATCATCAAAAAGGGGGAGATTGTTGTGCCCCTGTGTGGTTTTGATGATGGCTGACACACCATGAGTCACACTGAGGTGTGCTAGATTCTTATAGATGACTGTTTGACTGCCTGAATATCTGATTGCTTTATCTGATTGTCTGCTTGAATAGTTAATTCATGAATATGGCTAGATTGGGTTAACATAGTGGCTAATTGTTTGTGCATGCATTACTCTATTTGCCAAGTGTATACATCAGTCAGCATTGCATTTTGTTCACGATGTCTATACACTGCTGGATGTTCATGTCGTCAGCATTGCATTTTGTTCACGATGTCTATACACTGCTGGGTGTTCATGTCGTCAGCATTGCATTTTGTTCACGATGTCTATACACTGCTGGATGTTCATGTCTGCACATTGGTGTTTTTCCCTACGTTCTGGCCTAGTCTATACAGCCTCATTCCTACCTTCGTTCCAAGCCAAAGTCTACACAACGCCCTTCACTGAAAGTCTATACATTCGCTGCAGAGATCACGGTCAAGTGTGTACACTCTTTCACTGTAGCTTCCACATTTTCAAATCTTCACATTGAAAGCCTATACATTGCTGGATGTTCAAGTCTGTACATCCACAGTTAAACTTGAAGTCTGCACACTAGTCTTCACTGTCAAGTCTGCACTTTGGTCTTTGATTTCAATGTCCATACATTGGGTTTTTACATGAAGTCTATACATTGTTGTTTGTAGTACAAGTCCATACATTGGACTGTTCATCAAAGTCTGTACATCAGACTGCTATAGTAAGTCTGTACAGTGAGTGATTCATTGGTGAAGTCTGTATACTCAACTGAACTTCAAGTCTAGACATTGCACTGTAGCATCCATTGTCTTCGTGTCGTTTTCACTTCGTGTCAACTTTGTCTTCGTGTTGTTTTCACTTCGTGTCGTTTTCCTTCTCATGTCTTCATGTCATGTTTCTGAAGCAGCTCTAATAGTTCTGATGGACTTCGAGTCATTTCCCTGTAGACCTCGTGTCGTTCCTGTTTAGTAACCACTCTTCGTGTCGGTTACTGTTGTTCTTGTGTCTTCGTGTCATTTTCCTTGTTGTGTCTTCGTGTCATTTTTTCCTCTATTTGCGTGCAGGACATCGCAGCACCTCGTGTTGCTTTCTGTGCCACTTCATGTTACTTTCTCTGCTACCTCGTGTCGTTCTCTGTGTAGTGTGTGTTTTTGTCACCACTACACTTCGTGTCGTTGTTCTTTACTTCGTGATGTTTTCACTGTCTTCGTGTTGGTCTTTCTCATTAGACCTCGTGTCTTTCTCGCCTTGACCACACTTCGTGTTGCTTTACGTAAGACCTCATGTCTTGCTTGTTTGCAACCACTTCGTGTCGGTTTCTGTTGTCAGCCCGTGTTTGTCCTCGTGTTGTTTTTGCATTCGTAACCTCGTGTTGGTCTAGTATTTATGTTTTTGTTGTTTTTATTTTCGTGTCTTCGTGTTGCCATTTATAGACCTCGTATCTCTTTTGTTTTATAACCTCACTTCGTGTCGTTCCCTTCGTTGTGTCTGATCTGTTACAGTGTACTCGTGTCGTTCTTAGTTATTATGTCCGAGTGTTGTTTCCTTCTCACTTCGTGCTGTTCTCATCCTACCTCGTGTCGTTCTTGTAGTAGTGCTTGATTTGTTACAGTGACTTCATGTCGTTCTCCTTGTAATGTTTGTTTTTGTCACCACTGAATGTCGTGTCTTTCTCAGTGCATCTAGAACTGCTACCACATACCTCGTGCAGCTTTAGTTATTGTGGCCCTCAGTGTTAATGGTTTGTATCTCCTTGCAGGTTCGAGGAAGAACACTTCCCAGTGCCTGGGCAGCACGTGATCGGAGGCTGGAATGAAGCCTGCTGAGAGACTGCCACGTGGTCCTAATATTTAGGGCTGAAAGTGTGGAGGTCACACGATGGAGCTGCCGCTGCTGCTGCTGCTCCTGCTATATATATGGACCTTCTTCCACAGAAGAAGTAAGATCGAATGGGCGAAAGGTGAAGTCAATACAGAGAGCCACGATCCAGATAAAGAAGAAGAAAAGGAAAAGAAGAAGAGAAAGAGAGAGAAAGAGAGATTTGAGCGAGAGATAGAGATAGCAGAAGTGTGAAGAGTAGAAGAGGAAGGAGAACAGAGAAGAAGAGTGAGCTAGAGTGATAGAAGCTTCAACTGTAGATTTGTTCCTGCTGGACCGTGGATCAAATCCAGGCCAGCCAGCTCCTGCGAGAGCCACATTTGTTTTTATCTTTTCAGCTTTCTGTTGCTGGTTTCGTTTTTCTTTTAAACTATCCATTTGCTGTTTTTCCGATTCTCTGTAAAGAGGTCGGGGTCCCTCCTGTTGGTTCAGGAGAAGGGAGATCGCTATCTCCGGTTGCAAGTAGCTGGGTGCTACTTGTGGGTTCCCTCTGGTTAGAGGAAGGGAGGCTCGTCCTCCGGTTCTGGGCTTGTAGATTTCAAGTCCAGGGGTCCCTCCGGGTGGGAGGAAGAGAGGTCCTAGACCTCTGGTTTGCAGGTGACGTAGTGTCACTTGTGCTTCCCTCTGGTGTTCAGAGGAAGAGAGACTTGGGTCTCTAGGTTCCCCTCCGGCTTGGAGGAAGGGAGGATTGGTCCTCCTGTTCTAGTCTTGTGGGTTGCAAGACTAGGTGTTCCCTCCGGTCTGGAGGAAGAGAGACTTGGGTCTCTGGTTTGCTAGTGACTGGTGTCACTAGTGGTTCCCTCCGGTTGGGAGGAAGAGGGGAGGTTGTTCCCCTGGTCAAGCTGTTTGGCAGCATTTGTTGCAGACTGAGTCTGCTGTGCTAGTGTGACTAGTGGAAGCCTCACTCCGGTTGGGAGTGAGGGGTGGATGTAGGTCTGTTGGACCGAACCACCTAAAAACCCTTTGTGCAGTGGTTTATCTTCTTTGTGTGTTTGGCGCTAGATGAATGCGTAGGGTCGAGATAGGTTGATCTTCCATATGTGTTCATTTCATTGATGCGCATTCTATATGCTTGACAGTGGTTTTGCGTGTTTGCATGATCTGTCTAATTGCTTCCCACATTAGATGTTTGCTAAGAGTGCACTTCATATTTGTATACAGGTTCAGTAGATGACTGGATTAGTTTTTCTTCAGTTAGTCTTAGTGCTTTTATTCCGCAGTTCTGAGCACTAGTATTTTAATTGGAAGAAAGTTTTTTAAAGGGTATTCATTCACCCCCCCTCTGAATACATTGCACCGATCACAACAATTTTAAACAATTCATAATCCCTAACCAGCATGTTGGCTTTGGTTTCCTTGACTTCGGAGATTCCTTAATAAATTAGTCGTAGCTTGTCCTACATTTCCTTTGCCGAGCTGCACACGGAAACACGAGAGAATTCATTAGGATGAATGGTACATTGCATGATATTCATTGCATTAAAATTAATTGTGGACTTCTTGATTTCTTCGGGTGTCCATTTATCCTCATCATCAGAGAGTTCATAAGGACCATTGTCCACAACCCTCTCGACCTCATACTCCTGAGCCCTTAGAAAGACATGCATTCTATTTTTCCAGTAGGAGTAATTCGAACCATCAAATAATGAAAGATTGTTAATAGAGTGACCCTCAGGCATCATTCCCTTGTTGGCCATTGATCTGGATCTCACTCTACATCATTAGATCTAAAAAATATAGAGTCTTAGCTCTAATACCAATTGAAGTCCCGCGATCAATGACACCTAAGAGGGGGGGGGGAATTAGGTGATTACAAATTTTAAGAAAACTTAAGCCGATTTAAACAAGTGTGAAAACTAACAACGAGGAAGTTCGGATCTATATAGAAACTATTAGATCTAACAAAAACTATCACACACAACGGATCCTTGGTGCCGTGACAGAGGTGTGAATCTGAAGATTCTGCTCACGCAAAGTTTTATCTTCCTGACAATGTTTGTCTTGTCGATCCGAACCCACTTTTTAATATACCAGAGATCTGATGTAAAGATGATAAGTTGTGCTAGGTCTAACTCAAGAAAAATAATCTAATCTATGTCTGTGCTTGCACAGAATGGAGATAGGAGAAAAGGATCAATCCATACAAGAGATAACAATTTTTTAGGTGGTTCTGATGCAACAGCGGCAACTTACGTCCACCGCTCATGGTCTGTGAGGATTCACACACTATCTTGTAGAGGGTTACAAGATCTAAACACACACATACATGTAGGGAGATAGGAACTTCCACGAAGGTGTAAACACACTGAAACACACACGAAACTAACAGAAATCAAACACACACACACACATATCCGAAGAGATCCACACACACAAATGTTTGGAGATTACAAAGAAACACGCTCTTGAAGCTCAGAGAATATGGAAGAAGAAACATAAAATAAAAGCTCTGATTTAAGCTCCCCCTGAGTAGGTGATGCAGATTTTGATGAAGCTTGAATCTCCACTTGATTTGGGGTTGATAGGCTTCAGATTGATCTTGAAAAACTTAGAGATGGATGAAGAATTCTTGGGCGAAGCATTGTTCCCGGAGCTACAGTAGCAGCCTTCTTTCTCTCTTGATAACCTCCTTGATCTCCCTCTTTGATTAGGGTTTTCTTGTCCCAATGAGATGTTTTTATAAGCCTTGAATGGTCAAGGACAAGCCCAGACATAGATCCACAATTCCAGGGATGTCTAGAGACTTTTTGGATTAAAAAATCCTTGATAGATGCTTTCACCTCGTGAAGAAAACAAAGTCAAAGATGGAGGCTTTGAAGGGTTCCGTCGACCGGATATGGCTGGGCAGTCAACCTAACTTTTACAAGATCTGAACTTTTAGCTCTGGGAAAATCGATCAACCGGTCGTAGGTTGGCGATCGACCAAACTCTATAAATTTTTAGAGTTCTGGGCACTGGAAAGTTAGGTCGACCGCCCCTGCTGGCCAGGTCGACCGAACTCTAAAAGAACCTGCAGAATTAACATTGTTAGCCCACGAATTAAGTCCACACTTCAAGGTCTTATGGTTGAACACTTTAACAATCATTTTGGGGCTCATATAACTCTATTTGTCCACTTAGAAGGCTTTTAGCATTATATTAGTTCCCAAGATGAAACATGATCTTATTTTGATCCTTGATTCTCACTTTTGCAATTATGCACGGCACGAGATGAAAAATACAACCGGGGTTTTGTTATCATCAAAATTACTTGGAGAGACTCAATAGTACCAGAATTTGAAACGGACCTTTTGGTGGCCCAACATGAAAAGGGAGGTAGCGGACTTTGTTTCTCCCTGTCCCACCTGCCCACAAGTCAAGGCGGAACACCAAAAGCCTATCGGTAAGTTACATCCTCTTGACATTCCCAAGTGGAAGTGAGAAGATATCCGCATGGACTTTATAATGGGTCTGTCTAAATCTAAAGGATGACATGATGGAATATGGGTCATCATAGATAAATTGACCAAGTCGACACACTTCTTTCCTATAAAGAGCCGATGGTCAATTGATGTTCTAGCTTCCTTGTACATCAAAGAAGTTGCCAGACTACATGGAGTTTCTATTTCGATCGTGTCTGACTGAGTCCCGCGCTTCACTTCTTATTTCTGGAAGGGTCTACACCATTCATTGGGGACAAGACTCAACTTTAGTACATCTTTTTATCCTCAAACGGATGGTCAGACTGAAAGAAAAAATCAAGTTGTAGAAGATATGCTACGAGCTTGTATCATTGATTTCGGTGGAAGCTGGCATGACCATCTACCCCTAGTCGAGTTTGCATATAACAACAGTTACTAGGCAAGTATCCAAATGGCACCTTTCGAGGCATTATACAGGAGGAGTTGCCGATCACCCTTATGCTGGGAACAAGTTGGCGAAAATTAACTACTAGGCTCGGAGATGGTAAGGGATACCATCGAGAAGATTCAACTCATCAGAGAGAGACTCAAGATGGCTCAGTCTAGACAAAATACTTACGTCGATACTAGAAGGAGAGACATCGAGTTCCAAGTTGGATACCACGACTTTCTTAAAGTTTCCCCATGATGAGGTATTAGAATATTTAGTGTTAAGGGCAAGCTTACACCAAGATATATCAGTCCCTTCGAAGTACTAGAAAGAGTTGGTGAGGTTGCCTATCGAATCGTCTTGCCACCGCAACTATCCAAAGTACACAATATATTCCACATATCTATGCTCAAGAAGTATGTTCATGATCCGTCTCATGTCATAGATCATGACAACCTGGTGATACAAAAGGATCTCACATATGAACAAAAGCCTTTGAAGATCCTGGATCGTGAGGTTCGCGTACTAAGGAACAAAACTATTCTTATGGTCAAGGTACAATGGAGCAAGTGCTCCGAACAAGAAGCTACTTGGGAGACCGAAGAATCTATGAAGAAAAGATTCCCTGACTTATTTCAAGATCGTAAGTAATCTGCACCCTCTATGTCAGTATGAAATTGAATTTGGGGACCAAATTCTTTTAATTGGGGGAGGGTGTGTTGACATGTTTGTTTTACTCCTCATTGGCTTAAAAAATGTCTTCTCTCCCCTTCTACTAAATCGATATATAAAATAAATGGGAACAGTAGAAGGAGAACAGAGGAGTGTAAATAACTATGATCGCCACCAAGGTGCCTAATGTGATTGACACACTGTACCTTGGAAAGAGGGAGACACTCGCCTTATGAGCAGCGCTGGGAGGATGTACGGCTCAGGAGGAACCGCCTGTAAGGATGTGCGGCTGCACGATAGGCCGTCTAAGGGTGCTGTAGAGGATGCGAGATATGGAACTTCTGGCAAATGAACGGCTCTGACCGGACCGCAAGACGAAGAAGAATGGCCTAGGTAACACCGCACGTCTCCATGAACGGCTGGTTAGGAACCGCACAAGGCCACCACGCCAGAAGTTGTAAAAGGGTCCAACCTCCACCCTTTCCGGTCGGCCAGAAAGGATGGGCCTCGCGTTAGTGAATTGCTGACCTACGAAACAGAGTGTAAAACATAAAGAAAAACCCAATATCAGAACTATAGAGTGTAGTAAATGCTAACATGAAAGGAAATAGACGTAACTAAGTGAAGTAGGGGATAGCTGGGGAGTTTTAAACCCCTGGGGCATCAAAAACGTAGGAGTGTGTGTGTGAATGATAGTGCAAGCAACGAAAACGTGGGAGAATGGATAAACAAACATGCAATGAGAAGAAAATGAGACTATCCAGAATGCAAGAGGACTCAAAACGGAAGTTACTCCCTGGACCGGAGGCCTATATGGACGTAGAAGGCCTCCCTCCCTAGTCGTAGCTCGCTTAAGGATTCGGTAGGGCTTCGCCGTCGACCAAAATCTCCCCCCCTTTCAAACCCAGCCTTTAGGGTCTATTTATAGAGCACCTAAACTCCTAGCTCAAAATTAGGATTTAGAAGCGTATTCAGGTCAAGATTATCAAATAAAAATCGTAGATAATCGAATTATCTCTTATCCAGTCGAAACAGTACTCAAAATGGTTCAGCATCCGCGGAGAAGATGACGGGAGAAGTTAGGGATAAAACCACAGATAGAGAGAGAAAATCTGTTGAAATTCAGTAATCAAACGGATGAACGGTCTTACAATAGACTGTTCAACGGGATGTGCGGCCATGTCCTGGCCGTCCAACCCTATCGGCGGAAATTTAACAATTCACAAAATAATCTAAATCATCCATTAAACCGGCCGAATAGTTCGCCGTTGGACTCTCATAAATGAACGGCTCAGATGAGACCGTTCAAATGTAGAGCGGCCAAAGACCCACCGTTCTAGCCTTGTCGGTGATAAATAAATTAATTGGATAATTATATGAGAAAACCACCAAACGTAGGACTCTGAGAGATGAGCGGCTACTATCTGTCCGTCCATCGTATTGAACGGCTAGGGCAGGACCGCATAAATACTTGTCGGTGGAAATTCAAAAAATTAACCAAAATAATCCAAAATATATGGACGGTCCACAGGCAACCGCACATTGATCGGGTGGCCTAGGATGAACCGTACATGTATATGGGCACTTGAAACTCATAGAAAAGCTCAGTCAACAAAAACCAAGGCCCATTAAGCCCAGAAACAAACCTAGCAAGGGAGGGAGACTACACATAAAACTGGCTCAAAACCTGCCTGAAAACAGCCCCAACGAGCGATGGACAACTCGAGGCATCACCAAATGGGAGTAAGAGGAACGACTCAACTCATTGACAAAAAATGGGTATCAACAGGGTGTAGTACCCCGATAAATTGTAAAGGATAAAAATCCCTATATAATTAACAAGGAATAAAAGATTACCATAAATAAGCCTTAAATAATTAATTTGGGCCCAATTTAAAACAAAAGATAAAGCCTAACCTATATATAGGCCATATAGGCTATATATATATATATAATAAATCCTCAAAAAATTAGGATGGACCCAAACCCAATTGGGTGTTCGAACATGGGAATTGGCCATGCATGGAGTTAGGGTTTTAAGTCTAAAAAGGAAGACAGCTGTGAATATGGCAGTAATAGATTAACATGGGAAGGTTTAAACCTCAGAGAATTCTTACGTGGGAAGCTTATCTTTCATTAGGATTCTAAACCCCTATTAGGGCTCAATCCCTATAAATAATACTCCCTCTCGAACAAGCAAAGGCTACTGTTACTGCTACATTCGAAGGAGCCCCTGCTGCATCGTCCTCGTCCACCTGTGATTCTTCCTCCCCATCTGCTTCTCTTTTACTGTTGGACGGGAAGGAGCCCTACATCCTTCATCTTCCTCCTATAGCTATTGTGACGTGAAGAAGCCTGCTGCTTCTTCTCCTTCCTGATGTTCCTGCAGTTGCTGCGATTGCTCCGTTGTCTGTTGCTGCTGTAGTTGCTCGTATTTTCTCTACTTCTTTCGTCATCCCAATCATGCCAAAAGAGATAGGTTTTCTCAAGTTCTAAAGCCCAAGAGGATAATAAATAGCATAGATCATGCATATGCGATCATAATTACTATCTTTACATCTTGTTTTTATGATCAGGATCTTGAGTTTTCCGTAATTGAAGGTTTTACCTGTCTGCATGTAAATAGCGACTAGGGCATGGCCGTGTATTGAATGAACGCCCGCGCGAACAGTCGCCAAATTTATAGATATAGTGACTGTGGCCAGGGCATAGTTTAATGGGCGACCTTGCGCCAGCCGCTAATTCTTTTAGTGAAACTAATAAATACCACATGTTAAAATTTAATATCTATGAACCATAGCATTAGAAATTCCGCATGAGAATGATTTTGGAACCTTTATAATTTTCTCTATATATCTATGTCTTTACTTTTCTGATTATGTGAACTCAAAATACATGAACAACATTATGTGTCTAAGATTGTATCCGCCTGATGCGTAGCATCAAACAAAGAATGGGCGACAGTCACGTAGTCGCTATTTAAAGAATAAACGCCCCTATACAGTGGCGATGTTTTGTAAAAAAATCCAGTAAATAGAAAATATATTGAAAATCATTAATGTGCGACATAAATCATGACGTCATTTAAAGAATGAATGTCACCATACACTGTCGCTATTTATAATTATAAATATTAATTTCTGGAGAATTCTAGAATTAGTGCCCGTATATAGAGTCGTTGATTCTAATTATTTCTTTGGAAATTCTGTTATAAATTAAGATTGAACTACCTTTCAGAAAGCCGCTATTTCTTGAAATACCGACTTCTGTTGAGGCGCAGATTCCTGTCTCTCAGTTTCATCGCAATTTTCTGGCCCATATCGCTGGTCTATTGACACCCTCATCTCACATCCGTAGATGGGGTTTCCATTTTTGATTCTATCGATTACACACTAACTCTCAGTGACGTTTGAACCCTCCGCGGGATATTCCTTCCTTCGGACTGGTGATTTCATTATAGAGACCTCCGTAAGTCTACGCTAACCTTGAATTCCCTCAAGATAGCCGAGCAGGTTGTACCCTAAAAACCTTAAAACCCTCACATGTCACGTCACTATGAAGAAACGTGATGCTTAACCCTCATAGAGCATTGTTTCTGACCTCTTGTGAGAAGTCTATTTCGTCGGTAATTAGCGACCATGACTTGGGCACCAGAAGGAATTGGCGACCTAGACATTAGCGCTATTTCCCTGATTTAGTGACCTGAGCCTGGGCACTATTTCACCAATTCAGGGTAATTAGCGCCAATGTCCAAGTTGCCAATTCCTTCTAGTTGACCATCTTGATACATTTTACATGAATATCTTGAAATCTTGATACATTTTACATGACTTGATATATTTACATGCTTGACCATTTTGATACGTTTTACATGAATATCTTGAAATCTTGTTATTTCATTAACTCTTGATAACTCTACTCTCTCTCATCATTGTCATGCATACATGCATAGCTATACTTGCATTCATGAACATGTAATTTACGTAAAGCAAAGTTTGTACGCGAGATATAATTCCTACTGAGCGTTCGCTCACCTAGTGTTTTTCGCTATTTTTTAGGTAATTCTGATGACGAGAATCAATCGAATGGGAACGGGAACGAGTAAAGAGCATAGAGCCATCCAGTCATAGAAGCATCCATCTAGTCGTGTTTTTTTTCATTTCTTGAGTCTATCATTGTAATATTCTGTTATTGAGTCTACAATATCCTTTAGTACTCTTTTCTAAAAAGGATATTATGTAATGGATTTACCTTAATGGTTATTATGAAAAAATTGGATTTGGTTATCTTACAATTAGCACATCTCTGTCTATAAGGCCAAATTCCTTATGCTCTGATTGACATGAATGATATAAACTCGTCACGCGTACTGGGTTCTTTCCGCGCTCGGGGCGTGACACCCCAAGAAGCACCGAGTTCTAAACTTTCTCGTGTCTTGTCATAGCTGAGCTCTTCAACCATAATCATCACATCGCTTATCTAGTCCCACACATCACATCTATCGAACAACTAGCGCACTAATCCATACATTATTAGGGCACTTAGACAACACAATTAGCTCCCTCAACTACTCATGGCATCCATACAGGGTCTCATCCTCAATACCAGCCCCTCTTATTTCTCGGATCGACCTCTAGAACATCGACACTGAACAAGGTCTGTCAAATCACTGTCTCAACTCTGAGCAACTCACATCTGTAGCTTATAACTAGTACAAATGGCCACGACCTGCCTACAATACCAATCACTAAGCGATTACACTCTGAGCCATGTGACATAATTCATGGAAAGGACTAGCGCAATAATTACCCTCGTCTGATATTTTGCATCGCTACACTACCCTGTTGGGTCCCCAGATAGGCGAGTAGACAAAAAGGGGGGTGTAATTGTCCCCCACGAATGATGGTAAATTAAAATGCTAACACGACGGAATTAACAACTTTGAACGTGATTGAATAAATTAAACTAAGCAATGCAAACTAAGTTCTCTTAATCTCACCATTCACACACGACCATGATAAACAAATTAAGCTATTAAACACAACAATGCAAACCACAATTCAAACCATAGGACACGGAGATTTTTAAGGTGGTCTAGGACCACGACGGGCTCCCTACGTCCACCCCTCACCAAAACCCGGTGAGGCTTCACTCGCTAGATAAACCAGCACGGGGAAAACTACCCAAACGGAGACGACGCTCTAAACATACACGAGGATAAATCCCCAACATGGAGACGACGCTCCAATAACACACACACACAGGACGATGCCTGTACACACATGGGGACACGCCCCAACACACACACACACGGAGACAGAGTCTCCCACACAATCCGACGACCGGATCACAATACACACACACATGCTGCAACAAATGCAGCACAAACAATATACACACGACCGCACGCAGGTGATCAAATACGACCGTATACACAACGGCCACACACACAAATATCTTTAGTTCTGAAAATTAACATAAATATCAAAAAATGAATGCAATAGACTCCAAACAAACTCCAGAGATTGAATCAAAGAAGATAAAGGATGTATGAAGCTCCCCCATCAAGAAAGACTCCGGCTCTTCTTGGCTCGTTGTTGGATGGGTGCAATTTTGACGTCCTCACCTTCCTCTCTTTGAGACGCTTCTTTTCTTCTTCTACCACGAGCTCCAAATCCTCATGGATGGAGATGAAATCAGCCTTGCAAGAGCTCCTCTTCCTTTCCCCCTTTTCTTTTCCTATAAGATAGAACAAAATGAGCATTAGGGTTCCTTACTTCCAAATTCAGAGTTCACATTCGTATATATAGAGGAGTGGACAAAAGACACATAAAACCTTCCCTATACATGTTAGAAACCCCCTAATATGTTTAGGAACCAATGGGGGGTAGTTTGGTAAGGTCTAGAATGGTTTTCATTAGGTTTTGGACGCTCCCAGAAATCCCATTCGCGTAGCAGAGAATTGCCGGTCGACCGGATTCATTGGGGCAGTCGACCGAGCCAATCACCCATTCTGTTGTGGGGTAGCAGAGAATTTCCTATCGACCAGCCATAAAGGGGCGGTCGACCGGCCCGAACACCCATTCTGTTTTGGCATAGCAGATAAGTTCCGGTTGACCGGCCATGGGTGGTCGATCGATAACTACTCTGAACTCCGATTTTGCGCCGTTCAGTCCATTAACTCCAAGGGTCAATGCTATGAGTCAACTCCTACCAGTAGGGGTTAGAAAAATACTTCAAACCTTCATGAATTCAAGGGAATAAAAGTGATTAGATATTACCATAATCCCATGAAGATTAACCATGTATTTTCATATTGAAAAACATGAAAGAGCAAGAGATTAGATGAGAATCCAAATTCATGAACTAAGCATTAATTTCATTGAACTAGTTCACATAAAAATACATCATTGAACATATTCAAGCATGTATTTCACTTCTCAATTTAACCATCAAAAACACATTCACCATATGACAAGGTTTTGATATGGTGAAAATGAATCTCTCACTTAATCAAATATAATGACATGGAAGCACAACCATTGAATCACTATTGAATCAATCAAATCTTCAACATCAAAATGCTTCATTACACAAATGTTAACAATCATGCCAAATGCAAAGCATGCATAATATCATGGAACCACATTCATTCAAAAGGCATTCTTGTTGAATAAAGACTATCATTCATGAAGCATTATCTCACGAGGAACATTGATATAGAATCACATTCATCAAGAATCAAGTAAAGAGAAGTTACTATCATTCATGAACATTCATTTTGCAAGTAATGATATAGAATCACTATCATTCATGAAGCATTCATTACTTGAATCAACATGGCACATTTTTCCTTTGTAAGTTTTTCATTTTCATTCAAGATGCTCTTGCTATCAAATTCAGAGTAAAGCAATTTTTCAAACATCTTCTCATCATCAGAAAGAGAAGTTAGTTTGTTTCTTAAGCTTTCTTCAGATTTCCCAAGCATGGAAATTTGAGACATCAAGAATTCATTCTGTTTCCTCAATTCATCACACTCATTTTCAAGATTCAGGGATTTATCACATTTTGTAACCAAGGTGTGTTCTTTGTGCATGTCAAAAATTTCTTTATCAAGCTCATCTATTCTAGATTCCATGTCTTCATTTTATCTTTCCAAACATTCATTTTCTGATTTCAAAGCTTCATTTTCTTTTTCCAAGGTTTTACAGTTTTCACAAGAAGCATTGGCGTGCATGCTGTTTTTAATTTTTGATTCAAGCAATTTGAATTTCACACAAAAAATAGATGTACTCAGAATTTCTTTAAGTTTCTTTTTCATTTTCTTATTTTCAGATTTAAATTCCTTACATATGTCATGCATTTCAGCATATGCCAATTGCCATTCCTTAACAAAAAGTTCTTCAGAATCAGAATTTACCTCAACCTCGCTCTCTCCATGAGCCATCATGCAAGCATCCATTCCATTTCTTTCATACTTGAATGCCAGCTTGTTCCAGACTTCCCTTCCTGACTTGCATGAAGAAACAAGTGGAAATTTGCGAAGATCAATTGAACTTCTAAAAATATTTAAAAGCTAAGAATTATCTTTATATAACTTCACATGCTCAACTGTCCACTTGGACTCATTAGAAGGCAGTTCAAATGAATCATGTTTAATCAAGTCCAAAAGGTTGGGATCAATGATTTTAACATATTGACTCATGTGCCTAAGCCAAACATTGAAATTAGAACCATTAAAATGAGGAGGAGGAGAAGACATATGACTATCAGACATGATGCTCAATGAAACTCGCCGAGGGATCACTCTAAAGGTCGTTAGACCCTATAAGTTAGAGCCGTGGCTCTGATACAAATTGTTGGGTCCCCAGGTAGGCAAGTGGACAAGAAAAGGGGTTGAATTATCCTTCACGAACGATGGTAAATTAAAATTCTAACACGACAGAATTAACAACTTTGAACATGATTGAAGAAATTAAACTAAGCAATGCAAACTAAGTTCTCTCAATCTCACCGTTCACACACGATCAGGATAAACAAATTAAGCTATTAAACACAACAATGCAAACCACAATTCAAACCATAGGACACAAAGATTTTTAAGGTGGTTCGGGACCATGACGGGCTCCCTACGTCCACCCCTCACCAAAACCTGGTGAGGCTTCACTCGCTGGATAAATCAGCATGGGGAAAACTCCCCAAACGGAGACGACGCTCCAAACACACACGGGGATAAATCCTCAACATGAAGATGACGATCCAACAACACACACACGCAGGACGATGCCTGCACACACACGGGGACACGCCCCAACACACACACACACGGAGACGGAGTCTCCCACATGATCCGACGACCGGATCACAACACACACATACACCCATGCTGCAACAAACGCAGCACAAACGATATACACACGACCGCACGCAGGCGATCAAACACGACCGTATACACAAACGGCCACACACACGAATATCTTTAGTTCAGAAAATAAACACAAATATCCACAAATGGATACAATAGACTCCAAACAAACTCTAGAGACTGAATCAAAGAAGATAAAGCATGTATAAAGCTCCCCCTTCAAGAAAGACTCCGGCTCTTCTTGGCTCGTTGTTGGATGGGTGCGATTTTGACGTCCTTACGTTCCTCTCTTCGAGACACTTCTTTTCTTCTTCTACCACGAGCTCCAAATCCACATGGATGGAGATGAAATCAGCCTTGTAAGAGCTCCTCTTCCTTTCCCCCTTTTCTTTTCCTACAAGATAGAACAAAATGAGCATTAGGGTTCCTTACTTCCAAATTCGGAGTTCACATTCATATATATAGAGGAGTGGATAAAAGACACATAAAACCCTGCATATACATGTTAGAAACCCCCTAATATGTTTAGGAACAAATGGGGGTAGTTTGGTAAGGTTTAGAAGGGTTTTCATTAGGTTTTGGACGCTTCTAGAAATCCCATTCGCGTAGCAGAGAATTACCGGTCGACCGGATTCATTGGGGCGATCGACCGGGGCAGTCACCCATTCTATTTTAGGGTAGCAGAGAATTTCTGGTTGACCGGCCATAAAGGGGCAGTCGACCGGCCCGAACACCCATTCTATTTTGGCGTAGCAGATAAGTTTCAGTTGACCGGCCACGAAGGGGCAGTCGACTGGCCATCAGGTGGTCGACAGGCATGGACTGGGCGATCGACCGGTAGCTGCTCTGAACTCCAGTTTTGCGCCGTTCAGTCCATTAACTCCATGGGTCGATGCTATGAGTCAACTCCTGCTAGTAGGGGTTACAAAAATACTTCAAAACTTCATGAATTCAGGGGAATAAAAGTGATTAGATGTTACCATAATCCCATGAAGATTAACCATGTATTTTCATCTTGAAAAATATTAAAGAGCAAGAGATTAGATGAGAATCCAAATTCATGAACTAAGCATTAATTTCTTTGAACTAGTTCACATAAAAATACATCATTGAACATATTCAAACATGTATTTGACTTCTCAATTTAACCATCAAAAACACATTCACCATATGACAATGTTTTGATATGGTAAAAATGAATCTCTCCCTTAATCAAATATAATGACATGGAAGCTCAACCATTCAATCACTATTAAATCAACAAAATCTTCAACATCAAAATGCTTCATTACACAAATGTTAACAATCATGCCAAATACAAAACATGCATAATATCATGGAACCACATTCATTCAAATGGCATTCTTGTTGAATAAAGATTATCATTCATGAAGCATTATCTCACGAGGAACATTGATATAGAATCACATTCATCAAGAATCAAGTAAATAGGCTAAGTATATTTCTAGCCCAAAAGCCTTGTGAGGAAAATATAAGGAAATACCCCAACCAAGACTTGAAACCTTATTTGATGAAATGTATGAATCATAGAAGGAGTCAATGCAATGCAATGAGAAAGGTAACTCCCTTTTCGAAGAAGAACTTCAACGATGCACTCCTTTGAGTTCCAAAACGTGAGTCATGGGTTTTGTTCCTGCAAGTCAAGATAAATATAACATTAGTTCCTTAAACACCAAGGATTCATATGACTTTCAAGAGTGAACCTTGAAGTCATTCTTTCAACTCATCTATCAAATCTCCAAACAGGATATAAACATGTTGATTAATGAAACATATACACACACAAACACAATCGTTTTGATATCATTGAAACCAAACACCAACTCGGGGATGCAACATACCCGATTCTCAATTATGCTAGTGCCACTCAGCATGATACTGCCGTCGACACACGGCAACCAAGGCCACTCACATGGCCAACATAGCCTTGTGCCCGAAGACAACTCTCCACAGTTGACTATGAAACCACTAGGATTGGCTTACCACAGAAACATTCGCCCTACTCCACCACCAATCTGATCTTGGAGCCTGTGGGTTATGGGCCCACCACACTTCCACTACGCAACTCTGCACTGATCGTAGAAATAGGGGGAAACCTAACATCCATGATGACACGGCCTCCGATTTAATTAGCTAAATCAAGAAATGGGGGTGAAGGGGCTCACACTCCTCGATTCAGGAACACAACCTCCCTTCCTCGCTTGACAATCTGCCTACAACATTGCGGGTGTTAACATCAAAACACATCGGGCACCCGACTCCATACGACCTTATCGGCACCTATACACCAAGTACGAAGAGGAATGAGTGTAAAACCCCTACAGGCAGTTCCACTGCCACACACGGGATGCTCTCATGAACTCCTGAACTGTAGTGACCTGAAACTAAAATTTATTTATTAATTAAGAAAATAAAATTTTCTTGAATACAAATAAGAACAAATTCTATATAAATATAATGAGCCATATAAATGATATTAAAATTTGTAATTAAGTGATGGGCTAATATTAAAAGTCTTAATGGGCCTAAAAATATTATTTAATTTGACATTATTAAAAGTCCTAAATGCTAAAGGATTAAATAAGTTAAAACTCACCCAAATGGGTCTTAAATCAAAATTAAATCAAACCCAATAAGGATTAGGTCATTCTTTATAGAAACCCCAGCCTAATTAGGGTTTATCTCATGCCAAGTGGCCTAGATAAAGATAAAAATTGAATTTTTTGGTGTTTAATCCGATCTAGGGTTCATTAACCTAAACTAGGACACTAGGAGGTAGAAATCCTATAAATTGGACCCCATAGCCTTCCTAGTCGACCTTAGCTCGTGGGAGAAGGCTGCTAGGTGTGGGAGGATCGTGCTAGGAGAAGGAATCGTGGGCTTTCTTCGAGCTTTTGTGGAGTCGTCGTTCTTCTTCCTCTTCTTCCTTAGTCAACTCAAGGTAGGTGATCTCTTAGGCTAAACATCAAATTAATTGTTCATACATGTTCATATGCATGTCTACTATCTTCTTGCATCGTTTTCGTTAATTTTCATAGACTATATTACACGTATTTTGAAGATCATGGATTGGATAACGCTATTTAGGGTTTTTTCGTCAGAAACGAGGTTCTGGTTATGATCACAGTGTTAATAGGGACTGCGTCTTTGAACATGTCCACCCCATAGACCGCGTCTAGGAGTTTTTTAAAATATTAATAATATATATATATATATATTAATTGTCTTGAATGTAGCCTACTTGAGGACTGTGATCTGATGAATGTGGCCCCTCCCCCGACTGCATTCAGGCTCGGGTTCCCAGGAACCATAGTGCCTTTCTAGCATGATAAGTGAGTGCCATTGAGTCTAGATGCATGTTTTCATGTCTGCATTTCATCTGAATAGAGTAAAGTAACTAGGGAACTTGTATAAACCTTAATTTCCTAAGTTTATGATCCATGTTCATATTTTCTTTTGATTCAATGTCCTTCCATTATCTCAAATGTTCTTAGCATGTTAAAAGAGTAGATGTCCTCATGTTAACCTGAAATTGGCTCATCATAGTAGCATTTAACTTTATTGCATGATGATTGAGGGTTCATGATTTTATCATTTGATATATCATGGATATATTGATTGAAGGTTGTGACACTCCGATCATATTAACCTACCGTTATTCGATTGGTTTTCTGTTTCACGTTGAACCATAATTAATGGTGAAGTTAGAACCCTCCGTCGGATATTCCTTCCATCGGACTGGAACTTTCTTCATTAAGGCCTCCGTAAGTATCCGCGAGTCTTGGATTCCCATAAAGACGCCGAGCTAGCTATACCACAAAAATCCAACAAATCATTGGGATCCACATCCTATTATGTAGGATAGGGTTCAACTAGCCTTTGGACCCATAGAATCGGGTTCTGTTTAGGTTCTTTCAGCTTTGTTCTGGATGCGACCTATTTAGGGACAGCGTTCAATCTTCTAATCACGACTGCCTCTCGGACCACGTTCTGATCGTGGTGCTCTTGATGATTGCGTTCTGTAAGGACACCACCTGCCTGGATCGTCTCCTTTGGTCGTGGCCTTATGACCAACCACATTCTTTATTGAGCCCGCACTATTCATGACCGCGTTTAACCCAGTTTCATGAGCTTGTTTTATTCGGTTTGACTATGGTTTATAAGTCCGAGATTCGATTATCTAAGGTATTGATGACATGATATTCCTCATGAATATCGTCCACATTACTTATGCCATTATATTTTCATTGAAATTTCATTCCTGATATTTCTAGAACAGAACTCCTTGACTCCACGTTTACTATATCGGCAAATTATGAATTTATTAAGGGCTATGGGTCCACTAACAACCAATGCTAGGTAGGATGTAAGTCCATTCTGTAAGCCATGAAAAATTCTGGGTGTAACATTGCACAAACCTTTGTTATTCTGTTACTATGATATTTTGTTATTCTAATATTCTGTTAATTAATATCCTGATATATTGCTAAGCTATTATTTTGTTATCCTGCTGTATTATTATTGGAATTCTGATATATTATGGTTAATTCTATAAATTATGTTGATCTGGATTATATGTTCATTGTCATATACTATTATCCTGTCCTTACCTCTGTGTTGGGATTGTTCCCTTTTTCTTTGAGCTTTATATCTGTCCTTGACATTGAGATTTGTTATTGATTGCCTCCATTGATCAATAGATTGCATTTCAGATTGATTATGGTTTTATATCGTTCATGACATAGTATTTTATTGATTATTGGTTAATTAATTAATCACTTATATTTTGCCTAGAGATAGAGATGTAATTCTTTCTGAGCATTTTTGCTCACCCAGTTTCTCTTAACATTTTTCAGGTAATAATGATAAAAATGTTCAATGAGACGGAGAAGGGCAAGAGTGATGAGTGCTCTAAAAGATCGGTGTCTGTGTCTTTTTATTTTTACTTTATTTTTATGTTAATGTAAGTTGAGTTAATAAAGTGTAATAATGACATTTTGATATTAATAAAATTATAGTTTTTATCATTTTCTGAGCTTATTGTGTCTCTTGTGGTTTGCTTTGATTGTTCATGACTGTTCGCTACCAAGTTCCGAATAGTTTCCGCTGCTATCTGTTTGGGGCATGACAGATGTGGTATCAGAGCCTAGGTTTTGTTGAAACCCTAGGTTTTGACCATAGGTTGCCGTAAGTGTTAGGTTCATCTCTAATGTTACCTGGTGAGATTGGATAGAACCTTAGGTTAAGTGCTAAAAATCGGCTTAAAACTTTTAATGATAATAACTTGTTAATCTTGTAAAAAATTATTTTATAGGAGCTAGATAGCTAGCAAGATGGTGGTTGAGCAAGTGCAATGGCGGGAGATGCAAAGGACTATCTAGGGTTTGACTCAAGATCTTTAGCAGGTAGCTCAAGGAGGAGCGAATCATGGTGTTGGGGAGTTGCATCGGAATTTTTGGAGTCTTAATCCCCCTAGATTTAGTATAACCCTTGATCCCGATGAAGCAGAGGATTGGATTAAGAAGTTAGAATGAATATTTAGAGTGATGCAATGGTCGGATCAAGATAAGGTCCTTCTAGCAATAGTTCAACTAGAGAAGGATGCGAGGGCTTGGTGGGAGTCCATGGAAGCTACTTTACCAAATGAGCAAGTAACTTGGGCGAAATTTCTGGAGTACTTTAATGATAAGTATTTTTTGGAAAGAGTTCGGGAGAGAAAGGCCAGGGAATTCACCTCCCTTAAGCAAAGGAGTATTATGGTAGCAGAGTATGAGGCCCAAATTTCTAGGTTATCTCGTTATGCGCCCATTCGGCTCGTGAAATTTTTTCTAGATTTTCACAGTGGTGACACACTCGCCTGATACGGAAGGCCGAGATGGGTCGATTTGGCACGGATGGATTCTTGGGGTATTGACAATAAGATGCAAATAACGATATAAACACACTGGAAATATTGTGATTAATCATCGTAGATGATCGGAACAGGGATGACTGGGTGGAACAGTCGATTTCTCGATGATCACCTGCAGAACCAAGTTTTGACCGGGGAAGTGCCACCAGGGCACGACATGTGGGCATGGGATATCAGGCAACACGTGGAGAGAAGGAGGTTCCCCTGGTATGAGTGTAGGTGATTGTGGGGATTCATGTACATGGCATCTTTCCCCACAGGCCACAAGAAGTCGATGTTTGTTTTGCATCGGATTGAATCTGAACACCTATATTCTTTGAAGCATTAGTAGAGGACCGGGTATACCATGTAGCTATAGGGTGACCGTGACACTCAACCGACAGGGTGGACCTGACTGGGCTCTGGAGGGTAGGTTAAATATGGACCAAGATGAGCATCCCGAGAGAACACGGGTGCAGGTGCACGGGCATGTAAAAGACCGAATTTCTGGCTGTTCAATGGGTTTACGTGGACTAGACTAGGGGGTCCAGTATGGTCCGCGTAAACCCCCCCAGGGGTGTTTATGCAGACCCTAGAGCATGAGAGGGTCTATAAAAGCCCTATTTTTTGTTTCTTTTGTGCCCACTTTGACCCAGTGTGAATGCAAGAAGGATACGGACTGGTGGTTCGCTGTTTGTGTGTAGGACGAGGAGGTTGACCGACTTTTTGCTCGAGACTCTAAGACTTCTTCTTCGCGAACACTTCCCGTGCTGGTATGTGGACCAAATCTGAGCGGGACTATGACTGGGGTGAGCTTGAACTAGGAAAATATAGGTTGGATGTAGGGGGGCCCGAGGGAGTTTGCCCCCACATGGGCACGAATGCGCCTGAGGTGAACTCCCCGCTAGGGTGAATTGTCATCATGTGAGGGCCCCCCGGGGGTTGCTCCTCATCAATTGTCGTTGTCATGTGAGAAGATTGGGTCCCCAAGACACTGGTGTTGACGTGTGGGGGTCAATTGAATAGTGTCATCATTGTCACCCGTAGGGTGAGTAGGCAATAAATCCACCCCCGAACAAATGATAATGCAAATAAGCGTGATAATATGAGAAAAGGGGTTGGATGATGAAAAGATAGAAAAGGATGTATAGTGATCACCACCAAGGATTAATAGCATAAAAGACTAAGAACTTATTAACAATGCTGCGTACCTTGGAAATCAGGAGAGAGATAGCCAAATAGCCCAGGGGTTGCTGGCTAGGACGCGGCCGATGCCTGACCACGGTAAGAAGAACATGACCTTATGAGACACCACGTTCAACACGGGATGCAGTAACTTTGTAAATCAGCTCCTCCTCGCCTTCCAGCAGGCTAGAAAGCAAGGGCCTCATGTCCTACACTTGCTTATCCTATGAAACAAAGCAACAAGAGAAAGAAAACCCATTAGAACAAGAAGAGTGTAGCATCAATCCCACATAGAAAGCAAACATGAAATAGGGGGAAGAATGCACCGGGGAGGGTATTTAACCCCTATATAAGGGAACAAAAGATAGGTGTGTGTGTTTATGTATATGATTATGATAAAAATGCAGAAGAACAGAGATAGAGAGTCTTGGGTCCCATAGTGCAGGAAGACGGATCTAGAGGGGGGGTGAATAGATCCTTCTATTAAAATTTGTTCAATTAAAACACAAACACCCCACAGCGGAAACTAACACAACATCTAAACAATTAGGCACGACGTACATTTACCAAGCAGCAAATAGATGGACATTAAGGATTAAAAATGACTTGTAGAACGAAACTCAAGTTAGCTATATATGTGCACAAATTAAGTGTGTGTAGTAATTTGATTGGATTGAGTGTGTGATAGTATCAAATTAAACTTGTAAATGGAGATAGAGGAAATTGACAGTCACATGGGCATTCAGATATGGACACGCCGATTTTTAAGGTGATTTGGGATCACGACGGGCTCCCTACGTCCACCCCTCACTCAATTGAGCAAGGCTTCATTGCTCATAAACCAGCATGGGGATAAATCCCCACACACACACGGAGATGAGCTCCAACACACACACACACACACACACACACACTGGGAACAACCTCCCCAGGAGGAGAACTCTCCTCATGCTATAAACACAGCAACAACGGGGATGAACCCCACACACTCTAGATCTTAAATCCAGCAGCACACACACATACACATATAGGGATGAACCCCAGAATGCACTGCTAGAAATGCAGCTCATAGACGCACACGCTACAAATCGCAGCAACCTTAACAGACTCGGATGTGCACACCGCACAATCCGACCACACACAACTTGGATGTGCACACCGCATAATCTGACCACACACTTGATGTTCATAGATTTAGAAGGAAATACACACTTGAAGCTCAAAGCAATTTAGAACAGGAAACTGAAATAAAAACTTTAGATCTAGACTCCCCATTAGTGAATGATGCAGATCTTGGACGGATGTTGCTTCTCCACATGATTTGAGGTTGATTGGCTTCAGATGGAACTTGAAAAGCTTGGACATGGATGAAGAATCTTTGGATGAATCACTGTTCACGCAGTGCTTGCAGTAGCTCTCTTTCTCCCCTTGGCAGCCTCCCCTTGATTCCTTGAGTCCTAGGGTTTCTTGGCCCAAGAGTTGTTTTTATAAGACCTAGGATGGTCAAGGGACAAGCCAGGAATCAAATCCACAAATTTAGGCAAGTTCGGAGACTTTAAGATCAAAAGGTCCAAGATAGGGACTTTGAACACGTTCATGAAAAGAAGTCAACAATGGCTGCCTCGAAGGGTTCGGTCGACCGAAATTTTCGGTCGGTC
Organism: Amorphophallus konjac; assembly: GCA_022559845.1. Taxonomy (NCBI): domain Eukaryota; kingdom Viridiplantae; phylum Streptophyta; class Magnoliopsida; order Alismatales; family Araceae; genus Amorphophallus; species Amorphophallus konjac. The sequence goes on along the minus strand of JAHNEJ010002891.1, from coordinate 22,590 downwards.
GACCGAACTCTGAAAATTCTCAGAGTTTTCAGTTCTGGAAAAATAGGTCGACCGAACTGCCCATTTAGGTCGACTGAACTCTGTCAGAGTTCAGTCCCTTGGTTGCTGGAAATTAGGTCGACCGAAATGGTCCCATAGGTCGACCGAAACTTGGAAACTCTGTAAAATCAACTTGTTAGCCCAAAAAAACATAGCCACACTAAAGAACCTTGCATTTGGCCTCTTGTAGAGGTTGTTTGTGGTTTGTCACCCACATTGGCTGGAGGTATGGGAACAACAACTGAAGCATGTAGAGTTGAAGCATACTCTTTAGAATCCCACTTGAATGAAATCGACTGAGTTGGTGTACTGTCTTCATGGTTTGTTTAGCATACCTACCTTGGTGATCTGCACTATTTAACCCCATCCTCTTCACATCATATCCAAAGTCCTAACTGTTAATAAGCCTTGATATGAGGGATTTAAGCCAATTGAGATTCTGAGACATGAATGTAGAGGCTTCAACTGATTTCCTCATATCTGATTCTTGAATGCAAAGGCTTCATGTCATCTGAACTCAGCTGGCAGTCAGACTAAAATGGTTGTTGTAGAGACAAGTTTCTAGACTTTTGTGACACTTCTGTTGACTGAATTTTCCATACTTTGCACATAGTTCGTCAACCTGAATTATGAATGGATCAAGAGATTTTTTGCTGAACTAGACTGGACTTATCACCTTTTGGACTGAACTTAGACTTTTACATTGCTATATAACTGAAGGACTTGCAGCTTGCTATTCATGCATCAAACTAAACTCTGGAACTCTGATAGTCATGAGTTCTATTGGGAATTCTCACTTGGTTGAATGCAGAAGCTAGTCTGAATTCCAATAGCTTGGTGATTTGCTTCAGACTCAGTTGACTTGAGTTATGAGCCCCTTTTCACATAGGGTTGGCTGAACTTGAGTCAACATTTGCTTGTCACACAATTCAAAAGTGTTTAGTTGACATCATCAAAAAGCATATAGACTCACCAATGAATCATAGTGCGTCATCATAAAACGTCACATTAATGACTCATAGTTCATCATTGTCAAAACGTCATCATCAAAACCCAGGGGCACAACATTCTCCCCCTTTTTGATGATGGCAACTATGAGTCATGAGGATAGGCATTACACAACTATTCACAAATATGAGTCATGATGATCATTATGCAATTAAGAGTTCACCAACAAACTATTGAACACACCACATCTCCCCTTTGTAAATAACAAACTCAAAGTTACTTTGAAAGTATGACTCAGCAAACTCTCTCCCCCTTTGCAATCAGTAAAAAGGAATAGAGTGCAACATATTCTCTCCCCGTTGGAATAGGAGAAAAGAATAGCGATAGCAAAAAGAAGGTAGAGTTTGTCAGCATTAACAGAATATTGGAGAAGAGCAATGAGAAGGGAACCGATGCAATAGTGCAAGTTCAGGTAGAATGTGAAATTTAGAGATAAAGCCTGTGTAGAAAGAAATTGGTAGCATTAAAAACCAGCAACACTGAAAGCACATTCAGACACTTGGGTGATATCATGCAAGCAAGGGCCAGAACCATGAAGAAGAGTAGCATATTTCAACCAGTGAAGTTTGCATGCATATCACAGGAATTGATACCAATGAGTATTGAGACCAATTGAAGATCTTGACAAATTGATATTTTAATGAAAGCACTAGGCAAACAGTTTGGAGAAACTGGGCCAATACATACAGTAGAATGAGCAACACCAATTGATATCAATGGTTGCCAAGAGAGCACAAAGGGCTTCTAGAAGTTTGCCAAAACAATGAATCAATGAGCATTCAAGTAGTAATGATGTTAGAACAGTAACGATGAGCATTCAAGACACTTCTCAAAATTATGAATCCATAGACATGAGCAGTCTGATACCAATAGCACCAAATTGAGAGCAACTGTTTCAAGCAGGATAAAGGGTAGTGAAGGGACGCCTAAAAACAATATGATAGATAACTCATAAACCAGAGTTTACAGATTTTTTAGATTCTTCTGCTATAAGGCCACTAGATTCTTAACCCATAACTTGATTGGTTCAAGTCTAATAAATTCTAAGTTTATCAATTACAATAGTTGAAACAAATTGCACTCAGAGTTAATAGAGATAAACCAATATAGCATATTTGAACCCTGTTATACCTCCCTTCATCTTACTCATAAAATTCCATTTGACCCCTTTGGGAGCAACTTAGGCTAGTATTGAAGCTAAACACTTGATATTTCAGAGTTGACCCCATGGATTCAGCGATCATTTTTTTTATTGCTACCACTTTCAAATTTTCTTTTGCTCATCAATTTTAAGAACAATCAGGTGTAGCACACACCTTTTGACATAAGTATGCACGTTGATCAGACGCCAGCACCCCTAGTTACTCAGTGTGACTAACCATTTTGCTACATTTTGTACAGAGGTAGCACACCACTTCATGACTTTGTCCACTCCACTTTAGTGGTGAAGGGACTTAGTTTCTTAGTCATCTATATGCCATTGCTCTGCCTTTATTTTCAAGATTTTATGCAGAGATATAGTGGCACTTCATGACACCATCCACAAAACTTCAGAGGTAAAGGACAAGTGTTTCTCAGTGGACCATTGTCATTGCTCTGAATTGTATTGCCTTGGGGATTTTTAGATTTATGTAATGTTTAAGAAGCAATACTCAACTTAAGTTCCTCACCAAGGGATGCCTTATGGTATTAGAAATTTTCAGATTCCAGTAAGTAATACAGGACACAACATGCACAGACTGGTTGAGGTCTATTAAATCTGAATACAAGCATGTGCAAGACCTTTATCTTAAAACTCAGAAATTTATTAGGCTCAAACCATCTAAATCCACTTTTAATCACAGAGCCTTATAATAGAAGATACCTTTCATGAAGTTTACTCAGATTTATGAAATTAACAATAAGAATGGAATCCTCCTGAGTTCAAACTGGTTTAGGAAAATTCTGCCAAGCAAAAGGTGTCTCTTTGATGTTCACAAGACATGCAGGAGCAAGGAAGCATTTGAGAGATGAAGTTTCTCAGAGTATCAGAGGCTAGACAAGGTTATCAGATTATTGGACTCCACCTGAGAAAACAGACTCCAAGAATTTTTTACAAGACTCCCCCTAACAAATGCAGGGAACAAGAAAAGAAATTTACATCTAGAAATTGTGAGCTCAGTGTCATTTCAGAGGAATCAACAATGGAATGAGAGTGAAGATCAGATGTGTAGTTATTTCAGACAAGTTTAAGAAGATGAGAGTGCAACTTAGTCCATTAATGCTCACAGAACAGCAGAAAATGAAGTGAGAGCTAGTTCTGAGATAGGTGTGTCGACCTGGGATCCACAGTGAGTCGACACAATGGGGTTTTACAGAAGGCCATATTTTTTTTGGAATGAACTGTTGTGTCGACACAACATGAGGAGTGCGTTGACGCACAAGCTTCAGAGACAACAACAAACTCACTGAATTCATTCTTTCAGCAAAAGCATATTGATTATTGTTTTGAAACACCTCTTTTGCAGACATCTGACTTTCCTTAACTATATGCATGAACTTTGAATTATTTTTTATTGTTTTGGACTGATAATGACATGCAACCCGATCAGAAATGACATATGCACATGAACAGACCTAATAATTAGCTGACTCCCCCTATTTAAGTCAATTTATGCATGTGCAGTAAGAGTTAGAGAAATGCTTGACTACTGACCAGATCAAAAGAACAAAAATGCATACTTCCCCTTACTAAATGCACTGAAGACTGAACTAGACATCGAGACCATGCAAGGGAGTTGGCTGACTTGACTGCTAATGGTCTGCTTAGCCCTAAATGGAGGGTGTTCCCTTGGTACTAGGCGAAGTTACAAACACTCACGCATAGTGATAGCTTTCAGATCGGCTTAGCCTACCTTTCTGCACATCACCATTTGATATACCCTTGGGTCATGCATGAAGATGGATTTGTAAATGCAGTGCATTTTTGTATGAAGAGCAGATTCAACAAACTTATATATGACATTGCACGACAGCATAACATGATGTTTGAAATGCAGACCCGTTCACACATTGACTATGTATGCAACACATTTAAACCACACAAATCATACTTTCCCTCACATATTCAATTCAAGGGCTCTATATAGCTATATACACAGTCCCAAGGTACCTGGCGAAGCTTGTGCTCATGCATAGTGAAGGTTTTCATACAGACTTCTCTGTCTTTCCACCAGTCACCATTTGATATACCTATGGGTCAGAAATACACGGCTGTCCTCAAAACAGTGAACACCAATTTTACACATCCAAAGCATGATCTCTGAATGACTAGAGGGAAACTATCAAGTTAACACATTTAACACTTGAGAGCAAAATTTGGGTTTACCAACCGAGGGTGCCTTGCATCATTGAACCCCCTTTTATTCTTCTTTTTCTTCAAGGCTGTTGAACCCCCTCTATGTGGGTTATTGTAATGGATTTTGATGATGACTAAATCATTCCATATCTATTTGTTCTAACTTGAATGCCATGATAAATTTTGAATTGTTTTACACTTGATGTGACAAGGAGAGCTTTGGGAGTTCAGGAATCACTTCTTGTGATAAGAAGTTTAATTTCAATTTGCAATCTCCAAAGCTAACGCAGAATGTATGTCTTGACAGGGGCAAGAAGGCGGTTCATGAATTGAGTGATACAAGGAAATTTGGTGAGATCCATCCTAACTCTTTTAATGTCTATGTTCCTTGTTGAAATTCATCCTTTGAGTTAAAAGGATTATAGAGAAACACTCTTGTCTAAGGTAAATTTTATTGGGTCTTCATCATTCATGCCTTAGATTCATGCATTTCAGTGGTATGATCTCTATTCCATCATATACTAGGTTGGCACCTCATTCTCGTGGTTTTTATCTCTCATCTGGTTGTTCTGGCACATGGGTCGACCCCAAGGGTCGATCCCTCTATCTTCTCTCCCTGGCAGAATGACTTTTGTTCATTTCTACTGCAAGGGTCGACCCCTGTAAAAATTTCTTCATTTCAGAATCCGGGTGAACGAGGGTCGACCCATTGGGTCGACCCATTGTTCCCGGGGTTGTATAAACCACTTCGAGGGTCGACCCCTGTAAAAACTCATCCTACCAGATTCTGGTAGAACGAGGGTCGACCCCAGGGGTCGACCCATTGTTCCTGGCAGTGTTTACCCTCTTCGAGGGTCGACCCCAAGGGTCGACCCCTTCAGTTCCAACCTCCAGCCGCCTTGTTTGACTTCAGTTCCTTGTACTAGAAGTCTTCCAATCTGAGTCTAACTTCCACAAAACACTCCACAAAATGTGGATCTGGTTCCCAAGCTATCTTTGATTGTCCTATTCAATTAAATAAACCCTAGTGGCATTAGATAATAAATAGGATGAGAAGTGAGATCTAAAAGTGAGTTTTTTTGAGGTTCTAATTTTTGTGTGCAGGTTCACAGCTGCAGCTCCCAAGCCCTCTTCCACCTTGCTCTGAAGCTGAAATCGAAAGGAAGAAGCTTGAATCAAAGCCCAAGATCATATACAACTGAAAGCTGCATCTGAAATCAAGATCCAACCTCTGTTCGTGCTGCAATACTTCACACTTGCTTCAAGTTCATTCTTCATCCTGCAGAAGCATCAAAGGACTTTCGAAAAAGAGAAAGGGGGAGTTCTATCTCTGAAAATCTTTTCTTCTCTAAACTCCTCAAGTACTTGTTGTTAAGTATTGAACATCTGATTTACTCTTAGAATTTCTTGAAACACATTCATGTGTGTGTGCTCGTGATCTATGACACGAGAGTGTGTGTGTGTCTAGTGGCCGAGATAGGCTACTATGTATGTGTTGGCTGTTTATTCAGCGTGTGTGTGGCTCACGTCATAGTGGAGCATTAATCCTCCATGTGAGGGGTGGATGTAGGGGACACACTCGTGTACCCGAACCACCTAAAAATCTTGTGCTTCCATTGTGGTTTGGTTTATCGTTCTTTGCATCTAGTAGGCTACTCGCTTAGCTAAGTGATCTCCTATAGTGCCATACCTCTCTCACGACTTCTTTCAGTTCTCACGAGAGAGAGATCTTGTTCCGGTGAGATTGAGTGCTTGTTTGCTTTAGAATTATTTCTATTCTATAATTGTCAATTTCTTTTGTGCATCTTTAGGTAAATAATTTTTATTGGCCAATCAATTCACCCCTCCCCTCTTGATTGCCACCTTTCGGGACCCAACAATTGGTATCAGAGCTTTGGTCTCTGTATCGCCCGACCTCACGGTCGAAGAGCAGATCCCTTTCTATGGCAAACAGAGGGATGATGCCCGAAGGGCATTCAGTGCACAGGCCTCCTTTTTTTGATGGAACAAACTACACATATTGGAAGAACAGAATCTATGTTTTCTTGCGTGTGCAAGAATATGATGTGTGGAATGTTATCAATAAAGGTCCTTATAAGTTGCCTGACAATGAAGATGATTGGGATGACGAACACATCAATAATTGTTCAGCTAACTTTAAGGCCATGAATATACTTCAGTGTGCTATTAATCTGAATGAATACTCACGCATCTCTATGTGTTCCTCTGCACAGGAAATGTGGGACAAACTACGCTTGATCTATGAAGGAACTTCTGAAGTCAAGGAGACCAAAGCAAATCTATTGGTCTGGGATTATGAATTGTTTATGATGAAGCCAGAAGAAACCATCTCTGAAATGTTCGCGAGACTGATGGAAATTACAAATGGTTTGAAGGCTCTTGGCAAGGAGTATTCAAACCGTGATCTTGTGAGGAAGGTACTGAGATCTCTATCACCACAGTGGCACACAAAGGCCACAGTGATCGAAGACTCAAAAGATCTCAGCACTCTGACTTTGGACGAGTTAGTTGGCTCCCTGATGACATATGAAATCAACATCAAAAGGAGCGAGGAGGATAACAAAAAGAAGAAGGTTGCCACAACATTGGCACTGAAGGTAAACCCACAAGAGTCTGATGAAAGTGAGGAAGGATCCATGGCCAATACTGAAGATGAGGAGCTTGTTGCTATGATCACCAGAAGAGCAAGAAAATTTGTTAAGAATACCAGGAAGTTTGGAGGTCAGTTTAGAAAAGGACCAAGAAGGCAAGGGTTTAAGAAGAATGAAAGCAGCAAGAAGGATGAAGTAATCTGCTATGAATGCAAGAAACCTGGTCACATGCGGGGAGAATGCCCGGAGTTGGCGAAGAGATTCAAGAAAGGAAAATTCAAGAAGCCCAAAGCCATGGTCGCCACATGGAGCGACGAGGATGAGGAAGGATCCGAAAATGAAGATGACCTGGATGAACTAATGCAGAACTTGTGTTTCATGGCAGATGGGGATAACACTAATGAGGTAGACTCTGAATCTGAATCTCTTACATGTGAACAATGGCAGATTGCATATGAATCATTATATGGAAAATGCAAAAAATTGAAATCTGAAAATAAACTTCTGAAAAAGAAAATGGAGCAAGCTGGGCATGCTGAAAATCCTTGTGAGAACTGCAATGTTCTCAATTCAGAAAATGAGAATCTCAAACATGAGAATGATAGTCTCTTGTCTAAAATGGAATTATTTGAAGAAGAGAGTTCATGCATGCGAGATGATCAATTCACTTTTGTTAAAATGCATGAAGACTTGGAGAGGGAATTAGAACAAGAAAAGTTGCAAAAAATTGCTTGCATTCAAACCAAGGAAACAGCTGAAAGGAAAATTGAAACCCTGATGCTTGAATTAAATGAGTTGAAAAATGTTATTTCCGTCTTACAAAAAGGGAAACAAGTGATGAACACATGTGTGGGTCCTCATGAAGGAAGTTCTCTACCCACTCCTAAGAAGAGAAATAATTTTCAGTCCAACACATATATGACTCCATGGGTTTCAAGAACCACATATGCCTCATCATCTAACACACAGATGCATAGCTCATTTACAAATGTGAACAGGAAAAGAAACCGTGACAACAGAATCACTACATGCTTTTATTGTGGAAGATTAGGCCATGATATGTATGAGTGCAGAACCATGAGATTTGATGATGAAAATTTTGCAAGAATAATGAATAGATCATACAGGCCTTTTCTGTCTAACCATCGAGGACCCAAGCTTGCTTGGGTACCAAAAACCCATAAGTATTCTTTTTGTATATGCAGGTCTGCTTTGGAGCTCAAAAGAACAAATGGTACCTGGATAGTGGATGTTCAAGACATATGACGGGAAACAAGGAAATGTTTGCAGACCTGCAAGAAAAAGATGGTGGAGTGGTAGCTTTTGGGGGTAAAGACAAAGGAAAAATTGTTGGAGAAGGTAAGATAGGTAAGAACCAAACTCAAGTCATTGAAAATATTTTGCTTGTTAAAGGCCTGCATCACAATCTTCTAAGCATAAGTCAACTCTGTGACAAAGGTTGCAATGTGTCTTTTGATTCTACTCACTGCACTGTGGTAGATAGAAACTCCAATGAAATCAAGTTCATAGGGCTTAGACACAACAATGTTTATATGATTGATCTTGATGATGTTTCACATAAAAATCTTTGCTTAGTTGCTAAAAATTCTGATGATGCATGGTTGTGGCATCGCCGTCTTGGGCATGCTAGTTTCAATGTGATGATGAAGTTGTTCAGGAAGAATCTGGTTGTTGGCTTACCCAAGTTGAAGCTGGTCAATGAAGGAATCTGTGGGGCTTGCAGCAAGGGCAAACAGACAAGAACATCCTTTAAATGTAAAAGTGATGTAACCACCTCTAAGCCCCTTGAATTGATCCATATAGATCTTTTTGGACCAAGCCGAACACATAGCTTGGGTGGTAAGCTATATGGATTTGTGATTGTGGATGATTTTTCTAGATATAGCTGGGTGTATTTTCTCTCAAACAAAAGTGATGCTTTGATGGAGTTTGAGGCGTTTTGCAGGATGGTTCAGAATGAAAAAGGATGGTGCATCAAGACCGTGCGGAGTGATCATGGTAGAGAATTTGATAACCATGAGTTCAGCAATTTTTGCAGGGGTCAAGGTTACAAACACAATTTTTCCGCACCAAGAACACCCGAGCAAAATGGAGTCGTTGAGAGGAAGAACAGGACACTTGTAGAAATGGCTAGAACTATGCTGAATGAGAACAACCTCCCGAGGTATTTTTGGGCTGAAGCCGTGAATACAGCGTGCTACATAATAAACCGAGCCATGGTAAGGCCATTGTTAAAGAAAACACCTTATGAGCTATATCGAGGTAAGAAACCAAACATTTCTTACTTCAAACCTTTTGGGTCTATTTGTTACATTCATAACAATGGCAAGGTGGACTTAGCTAAGTTTGACCCCAAGAGTGATAAGGGGATATTTCTCGGATATTCATCTAGCTCAAGAGCCTATCGAGTATATAACTTGAGAACTCTTGTAGTTGAAGAAAGTCCCCATGTTATCGTTGATGAATCATCATCCAAGAACATTAATGAAAAACCTGTTTTGCAGGAAGGACAATCAGAAGATGAAAATACCGAAGAGTTGTCAAAGGAAGCAAATACACCAGAAGATGAAGAACAACAAAATGATGATGAAAATCAGCAAACTTTAGTTGAACTGCAGCTGCCAAGACAATGGACTTTTACAAAAGATCATCCCCCAGAGGCTGTCATTGGCAGTGTAGATGAGGGAATAAGAACGCGTTCCTCGTTCAGGGAAGTTGAAAATCTGGATTATATTGCATTACTTTCACAATCTGAACCTCACTCCCTTGAAGATGCTTTAAAGACTGATTCCTAGATTTTAGCTATGCAAGAAGAATTACACCAGTTCCAAACGAACAAGGTGCAGTTCCTCGTGTCTCGTCCTAGAGACCACTCAGTGATCGGAACCAAGTGGATCTTTCGTAACAAAACAAACGATCAAGGGGTGATAACTAGAAACAAGACAAGGCTTGTTGCCAAAGGTTATAGCCAGGAACGAGGAGTTGATTTTGATGAGTCATTTGCTCCTGTAGCAAGACTCGAGGTAGTGAGAATTCTCTTGGCATTTGCATGTTGCAATAATATTAAACTGTTCCAGATGGATGTGAAAAGTGCATTCTTATATGGTTTTATTCAGGAGGACGTATACGTGGAGCAACCACCGAGGTTTGAGGACACAAAGTATCCAGACCATGTGTACAAGTTAGACAAGACACTCTACGGTCTTAAACAAGCACCCCGAGCATGGTATGAACGGTTAAATGATTTCCTTATAAAAAATAGATTCAAACAAGGTAATGTGGATCAAACCCTTTTCACAAGGTTGAACGGTAAGGAAATCTTAGTTGTTCAAGTCTATGTTGATGACATTATATTTGGCTCCACCAAGGATACTCTCAGCAAAGACTTTGCAAAATTGATGCAAAGTGAATTTGAAATGAGCCTTATGGGAGAGCTGACATTCTTTTTGGGATTGCAGGTCACACAGACGGCCGATGGGATGTTCATACATCAGAAAAAATATGCAATGGAGCTGCTGAAAAAGTTCGACTTGGCATCTACCAAACCACAACCGACACCTATGTCCACATCAATAAAAATTGATCAAGATGAAATAGGTAAATCTGTGGACCAAAAACTTTTCAGAAGCATGATAGGTTCCTTGCTGTACTTAACTGCTAGTCGGCCCGATATTCAATTTGCTGTATGTTTGTGTGCTCATTTTCAGTCCAATCCTAAAGAGTCACATTTGTCGGCTGTGAAAAGAATCTTTCGATATATTGCTGGCTCAGTGAACTTGGGTTTATGGTTTCCGCGCAATTCGAGCCTTGATCTAATTGCCTATTCCGATGCCGATTACGCGGGTTGCAAAGTGGATCGAAAAAGCACCAGCGGGTACTGCCAGTTCCTTGGAGGATGCATGGTTTTATGGGCCTCCAAGAAACAAAACTCAGTGGCTTTATCAACCGCCGAAGCCGAGTATGTGACTGTAGGTAGTTGTGTTGCCCAGGTGCTTTGGATCCAACAACAAATGATTGATTATGGCGAATCCTTCAAAAACACCGCAATTCTTTGTGATAACACCTCAGCCATAAATCTATCCAAGAACCCTGTCCATCATTCTCGCACCAAGCATATTGAAATTAGACATCATTTCATTAGAGATCATGTTAGCAAGGGTGATGTAGAAATCAGCTTCATCGATACAGATCATCAAATTGCCGACTTTTTCACAAAACCCCTATGTGAAGAGAAGTTCACAACCTTTAGAAGAGAATTAGGGGTATATAAAATAGAAGAGTCTGCATCATGATTTTGTGTGCTTTTAAGTGTATAGTTCAATGCACTGCATCCATTTGCATTAGTCATATGCTAGTTTACATTTTCCTTCTCATACATACGCATCAAGTTGTGTGAAAAATCAAAAGAAGCAAAATAAATTGCGTGATAAGTCATCTATGTGTGTTCTTGCATTTCTTCTATATATATAATATTCATTCATTCTTGTTGTCAATTCTATGGCCGATTATGACCTTGAATACACTCACATGCCATCAATGGAGTAAAACTGTCCGAATCCTGAAATCTGGAGAATTGGATAATAGCACGTCAAACTTTGATCTTGAAATTGATGTGGTACTTCCCCAATTGTTTAAAACCTTATAAATACTCTTATCTTCTTTGATTCCAACTTAATTTTCAATTTGGGACTCGAGACTAATTCCTTTTTGGCCCTCCAGTTATGTTTTTTCTTCAAATTTGCTGAACTTCACAAAATGGGTCGACCCCAAGGGTCGACCCTCGAAAAACCAGATTATGTTGGGGTTGAGTTTACAGGGGTCGACCCATTACGGCGGCGCGTTTCCACCGCGTTCGAGCCGTTCGCGATTGGGGTCCTAACCTAAGTTAGCCCCTCCCATGCCTATATAAAAGCTCATAACCCCCTCCAAAGCCAGCCACCATCTCTTGCAAGCCCTAAAAACTCATTTTTGGTTCCAAAATCCTCCAAACCTAGCCGCGGATATTTCGGTGGCTAACCACGCTAGTTTCCTTCTACGGGTCCAAGGATCGTTCCTTGCTACTCCGATCTCTTGAGGTAAGTTCTTGGTGTTGGTGGACGATCATAGACTCTCTTTTATAGCTTTCAACTCCACGGTTAAACCATCTTGATTTATACCCCATCTTGTGCCCCTTTTTGATTTTTGCTTAGATGGCCCCAAAGAGACGTTCGTCTCGCAGAGGAGCAGAATCAAGCAAGGCTCAAGAGATTCGCTCTAAACAAGCCGCACACGTTGCATCTCTGCGCGGCCAATCTTCCTCCAGCAAGGTGCTGGACAGAAAAGTTCTTCGTCCCCGGGCAGTGGACTTCGGTAATCTGAGCAACTATATTCCCAGTCTAGTTGATGTCATTTGCAGTCAGCCCAACTTGGACGTTTTCATGTCTGCCCACCGACGGATGTATCCCAACTTAGTGCATCAATTCTATAGCACCCTATCAATGGCCGGTGACAATCCGATTTCTAAAGTCAATGGGGTTCAGATTATTCTCTCCCCACAGCTGCTAGCCGAAGCATTTCAGCTCCCTCACGAGGGATATGCCTTTGGAGATATTCTTGTTCCTGAAGATAGAATTTATCTTTACATGACTTCTGAAGATCGAGCAGGCTGATCTGTTGCTAAGTTGAATGCAAACCGTTTCCCTCCTGTTCAACACATTCTTCATAGAATGATTACTACCATCTTGCTTCCGAGAGGGGGAGGACATGACAAAGTTACAGAAATTCATATGTTTCTAATTTACTGTCTCTTGGATGGCATCCGTATCAACTTTCCAGCACTTATTTTGGAGCATATGTGCACAAGCATAAAGCACAGGAATAGAACTTTACCTTATGCTGCTGCATTAACCGCCATTTTCCAGTACATGGAGATAAATCTTTCAGCAGAATCTTCACAAACTATGCGGGAGGCCGACATTTATACCATTCACTCTATTTGTCACAATATGGGTTATGTTCTGTGTGACGGTGAATTAATCCGGCAACTGAAAACTATAGTTCCTACTACTCGTTCTGATGAGGATAATGAGGATGAAGACACCGAGTCTGATGAGGAACCACTCCCTGCTCCTGCAGTAGATATACCCTCTGAGGCGGCCAGGCTAATCATAGATCGGTTGGATCGCATTGATGAGCGGTTAGACAAGTATGGGGAGACCTTGGACGTTATTGAAAACGAGCTGCATGATCTGAAGCTTTCTCACCAAGAATGCACTCACTCTTTCACTGATGCCTTGGCTCATCACACCCAAATGTGCCACGAAATTTTGGATTATGTCCGGCGTGCTCCAGGTCCACCAAATCCGGATGATGACTAGGCCGTTGCACTTCATTCAGTTGGCACACTCCTTATCCCGTTTCGCCCCCTCTTTTTGATGATGCCAAAGGGGGAGAAGTTTTGCCTACTACTACTACTTGTGTGCCACTACTTACTTATAATCTATGTGTGATGTATGCTTGCATGCATGTGTGTTGCATTTTCATATTTGCAATTGCATTTCAATAGTGTTTTAGGTGTTGCATTATCCTTGTAATCATGGCATGGCATTTTGTTGCATTGTACTTCACTTCCCCGTGTTAATGCAATCGGATTGTGGACTGTGGTTGTTTCCAAGTAAGTAAGACATTGCTGGTTGTTGGAATATGCCTTTTATCAATCGCATAAGCTCTATGCTCCAATGGAATGAGGTTTCTAAATTGATTCCTGATTGTGAGTTGGCTAAGTCAAGAACGTTTTATATTGCTCCGGCTCGGCTCCTTGTTATCGTACAATTGGTATGGACTTTGAATGTTGTGTTTACAAGTTCTGAATTTTGTCATCATCAAAAAGGGGGAGATTGTTGAATCGCCCCTATGTGGGTTATTGTAATGGATTTTGATGATGACTAAATCATTCCATATCTATTTGTTCTAACTTGAATGCCATGATAAATTCTGGAATTGTTTTACACTTGATGTGACAAGGAGAGCTTTGGGAGTTCAGGAATCACTTCTTGTGGTAAGAAGTTTAATTTCAATTTGCAATCGCCAAAGCTAACGCAGAATGTATGTCTTGACAGGGGCAAGAAGGTGGTTCATGAATTGAGTGATACAAGGACATTTGGTGAGATCCATCCTAACTCATTTAATGTCTATGTTCCTTGTTGAAATTCATCCTTTGAGTTAAAAGGATTATAGAGAAACACTCTTGTCTAAGGTAAATTTTATTGGCTCTTCATCATTCGTGCCTTAGATTCATGCATTTCAGTGGTATGATCTCTATTCCATCATATGCTAGGTTGGCACCTCATTCTCGTGGTTTTTATCTCTCATCTGGTTGTTCTGGCACATGGGTTGACCCCAAGGGTCGATCCCTCTATCTTCTCTGCCTGGCAGAATGACTTTTGTTCATTTCTGCTACAAGGGTCGACCCCATGGGTCGACCCTTGTAAAAATTTCTTCATTTCAGAATCTTGGTGAACGAGGGTCGACCCATTGGGTCGACCCATTGTTCCTGGGGTTGTATAAACCTCTTCGAGGGTTGACCCCTTGGGTCGACCCCTATAAAAACCCATCCTACCAGATTCTGGTAGAACGAGGGTCGACCCCAAAGGGTCGACCCATTGTTCCTGGCAGTGTTTACCCTCTTCGAGGGTCGACCCCTTCAGTTCCGACCTCCAGCCGCCTTGTTTGACTTCAGTTTCCTTGTACTAGAAGTCTTCCAATCTGAGTCTAACTTCCATAAAACACTCCACAAAATGTGGATCTGGTTCCCAAGCTGTCTTTGACTGTCCTATTCAATTAAATAAACCCTAGTGGCATTAGATAAATAGGATGAGAAGTGAGATCTAAATGAGAGTTTTTTGAGGTTCTAATGTTTGTGTGCAGGTTCGCAGCTACAGCTCCCAAGCCCTCTTCCACCTTACTCTGAAGCTGAAATCGAAAGGAAGAAGGATGAATCAAAGCCCAAGATCACATACAATTGAAAGATACATCTAAAATCAAGATCTAACCTATGTTCGTGCTGCAATACTTCACACTTGCTTCAAGTTCGTTCTTCATCCTGCAGAAGCATCAAAGGACTTTCGAAGAAGAGAAAGGGGGAGTTCTATCTCTAAAAATCTTTTCTGCTCTAAACTCCTCAAGTACTTGTTATTAAGTATTGAACATCTGATGTACTCTTAGAATTTCTTGAAACACATTCATGTGTGTGTGCTCGTGATCTATGACACGAGTGTGTGTGTGTGTGTGTCTAGTGGCCAAGATAGGCTACTATGTGTGTGTTGGCTGTCTATTCAGCGTGTGTGTGGCTCACGTCATAGTGGAGCATTAATCCTCCGTGTGAGGGGTGGATGTAGGGGACACACTCGTGTACCCGAACCACCTAAAAATCTTGTGCTTCCATTGTGGTTTGGTTTATCGTTCTTTGCATCGAGTGGGCTACTCGCTTAGCTGAGTGATCTCCTGTAGTGCCATACCTCTCTCACGACTTCTTTCAGTTCTCACGAGAGAGAGATCTTGTTCCGGTGAGATTGAGTGCTTGTTTGCTTTAGAATTATTTCTATTATATAATTGTCAATTTCTTTTGTGCATCTTTAGGTAAATAATTTTTATTGGCCAATCAATTCACCCCTCCCCTCTTGATTGCCACCTTTCGGGACCCAACAAAGGCACTCCTGTAATAAAAACAAATCCTCATTTGAAGTTCTTAGGTATTGATGCGTACAAAACACTCGTCGTTTAAAATGCCGTGTCACACAATTTCAAAAATGATAACCGCACTCACTCACTTAAAAAGATTAGAAAATCAAGTAGAGTGGTGAGAACGGGTCGATCCCACGAGGAGGAAATATTTCATTTAAATCAAGTTAAAAAATCTCTATATTTTAGAAAATCAACATTTGAGTGAGTTTATACAAAAAAAAGAAGTGCATGGAAAATAAATCTAGCTAAAGAATGTGAGAGGGTTAAGAAGAGAACTTTGAAGAGATAGAGAGAGAGAAAGATAATAGTAAAAATTAAATTTCTAGTACTAAAAGTTGAAATTACACCTTCTATGAAAGTGAAAATTACAACTAAGAACAGACTAAGAATAAAAGAGAAAAACTAGAGCAGGAGTGATGAAGAACGGCGCCATCCAATCCTCACCGAGCTTTGGAATGTCGCTCCGCCTTGATGTGAATGCCGCCGTGAGAGGGTGTGGATGAAGAAATCGCCATTGTCCACGCCACCGGGCCTTTGATCGTTGCCCCGCCTTGCTGTGCACGCCGTCGAAAAAGGAGAGTTGTGGAGGATGAACTTTGGAGAGAAATATAGAAAGGAATATAGAAGGGTTTGTGTGGAGATGAAGAAGGAAGAAGATGAGAGAGTAAAACAGGAATACTAAAAATAAAGTAAGAATGAAATTAAAATAACTTTGAAACCAATAAGAATTAGAGGATGACAAAGAAGAAGAAGTTGAAGAGGAGGAAGAGATGAAGAACTTTGATGAAGGGCGAAGAGGGCGAAGAGGGCGAAGAGGGCGAAAAAGAGAAGAAGGGGAGGGAAATGGGCGAAGAATAGGGGGACGCGGGTTTGGGTGAACAGTAACCGTGGAAGATATAACCTTGAAAAATGTAAGATAGCGTGAAAACGAAAGGGAATTAGAAAATGACGAAGAAGACAAAGTTGGAGAGAATGTAACCATACAAAACATTCATGAAGAGATTAAGATGAAAAAAGGAACAAAAAGGGGTGAAAAAAGGTGACTTACGGTTGAACCAAAAAAATCCTCCAGCAGGAAAGAAGAACTTGGCTATTTATAGGAGAATTGGATCACACGGAGGGTGGAGATCAACTTAGAAGGTGATGGAGGGCTGAGATGTGATGAGATTAGGGTTAGATGAGAAGAGGAGTTAGGGTTTTTGTGTGGAGAGAGGGGCGCCCCCATTGGTTTCCTAAAAGGGAGGGAATCTCCTCCTATTTTCTCTCCACAATTTTTTTCACAAATAAATCCCTTTCCTTATCTCTTTCTCCCATAAAAAAGGATGGTGGCTACCTTGACTTGGTCAAAGGTGGAGAGGGGAAGAGAGGGGCGTCCTAGGGCAACCTTGCTCTTGGCTTTGTGACCTTTCTGCCCCTGGCCCTTCTGTGAAATGTCATGAGTGTCCTGCACATATAAAATTGGAATTAAGTCCATAAAATTATGACTTTGTGCATAAAAACCATGAGTGCTTACAATTATGTAATGGAAAATTAATTCTCATGCTCCTCAACCCCCTTTTATTCATTAATTACCCACAAATTGAGTGAATTTTCAAAAAGAGCTTGATTCATGTGAGGTTGAAGTTAACTATTAAATATACATAATTGCTAAACAATATGCACTTAAAGTGATGTGTGTGACGTAAATTAGCATATAATTGTGAGCACTCATCACACCCCCCAACTTACTCATTGCTAGTCCCTTAGCAATGTAATTAAATTAAAATTTAGGACCAACAAGAGTTTGTAAAGTTCATACCTCTAAATCCAGCTCTTCCTTCACAGAATCAAGCAATGATTAGGAATCAGGAAGCATTAATGCGCTCTAGCCTTAGATTGGAAATTGAAGTACATGACTTAAGAATGCATCTCAAAGTTTAACAGCACTTGTGCATGTGTAATACTAAATCCACTTCATAGACAATGGCGTCCCCCATTTGCTGTTCCAAGCAAGTATCTTTTAACCATGCACTTTCTAATTCAGAGCATTAAGCACCGTAGCTTTTTAGATGCCTTATTGTAATATCCCTTTGGGATCTTTTCTTACACCCATGATGCTGCACTGCCCCTTCATTGTTTTACGCGAACCTCGACACGTCTTAAGTGAAGCAGGCCCGGTTACTAAGATCAGGGTTCCCTCTTCCATTTTACGTGAACCTCGACACATCTTAGGTGAAGTAGGACCGGTTACTAAGATTCGGATCATTTTTTATGATGTTCTCTCTTTTTTTTTCCATAGTGCTTTTGCACTTATTTGATAGAACTTGGTAACAAGCCTTTTCAAAATAACTCTTCCTCGAGAAGTGTAGAGTATCAGACTCAATACCTAAAATAGCAGAAGGCTTATCCTACTTGTTTCATTAGCAAGCAACGTGATTTCTTTTCTAAAGTGCTAAGAAACTTTAAAGAGATTCTTATATCATTTTTCATAGTTAGATTGACTAAATTTTCCATCATCCTTTTCCATTCCAGAATTGCTTTCAATAAAAGCATAAATCGAGAAAACTCAGTCGGGGATTTCATCATTTCTCTTTCATGCGACGATGATATGCAAGACAGAACTCCTATCAGATTGTACTATATGTATCATGAAATTTTTTCTCTCCCCCCCAACTTGAATGATATCGTCCTCAATGGCATGTAGAATTGTAATAAAAATACCGAACAATGTAATAAGCAATGCAACTGAGTAGGAGAGAAACAACCTGATATGCGGGGCGAAAGACTCCTTTAGAATAACCGGCGATAGCTCCTTTTCCTCGACCTACCTACTGAAAACACACTAAGACAAAGAATCAAATAACAAAAATCCTTGGGTTGCCTCCTAGGAGCGCTAAGTTTTACGTCTTCAGCCAGATGTATGTAAGCTCCATAATGAACGAGTTGATTTTAAAATGAGCCACCATAGAATTTTATCCTTATTAGCATTTTCATTCTCATGCCCTGAGAAAAACAAATGTGGCTTGTGAATCCAAGGGCAAGATAGATATCGGGGTGGATGTATCTCAAAAGGACCACCCCGATCAAAGAATGGAGGAGAACATTAGTAAAGATCATGTCATGAATTATAAAATACTCCTCCTGAAGGTCTGTAAAAGGTATGAAAGAATTAATGCAGACCTTATCATTTCTCAAAAAAAATTCTTACATCTCAATTTTGGGGATTCCAAGAATATGAGTGAGGTGGGGAGAGAATGGAGAATGAGAGGCTCCCATAAATTTATTGGTGTCGAGGAGGTCATCAACATCAAGAGTCAAAGAAACATACTCCTCAAGACAATTGTCGACAGATTCAATGGGATTAGACCAATCAGCTAGATGTAGAGCAAGATTAGACCAATCGACTGGAGGGATGTCATAGGAATCACCGTGGTCATGAATTGGTATAAGCTCTACCCTCTCCTCCATATTGAAAGTATTATCATGCAGCGCATTCAATTCATTCAATTCTTTATTAACCCTTATTTCATTATTCAAACAAGTATTCAATTCTTGTTCCATCTTCACTTCTTCCTCCTGTCCATCTTCTAAGAAAATGTCATCAAATTCAGGGAGAGACATTTGATTAAAGATTTGAGGTTCGTCTTCCTCTCCCCCCAACTTGAGATCATCCACCTCTCTAGCACTATCCTCATAAGGACAATCAAGCACAAGATGATCATTCACTAATTCATCACCTTCATCTATTTCTTTTCCAACACATTCCTAAATCCCCTCAAATTCCTTATAGTTTTCACTTAAAATCTGCTGATAATTTCTCTCCATAATCCTTTCATCTTCGGGATCAAAATTGATTTGAGTGTTGTGATATTGAGGAATCAAGGATTGATCACAGTCAGTGCGAAGGACTTGATGAGTGGAATTGGGTCTAGAATAGTCAAAGAATTGATCTCCCTCCATGCTTTTGACTTCCTCAGTTAGCCTATTGATCCGCTCTTGAAGGGATTGACTTAGGAGAATTAATTTATTGAATTGCTAATCTGGGTTATTATCTGAGGGTGAAAGAGATGAATAGCAAGGAGAATAATGATCTGTATGTTGGGCTGGATCATGATTGGCACCAGAGTTCGGGCCCCAAATTTGATTTTCATTATTCTCTTCTTGTCCCCCCAACTTAGACTCCTCATTATTTTTCTTGGCCATTACAAATTGAGTTTCAATGGCTTCCTCCCAATTCTCGTGATACGGCCGCTCCATACTACCCTCACTATCAACAATTATTTGAGAGTTACTGGATTGAGAAAGTATGGATTGCTCATTTTGGTCATAATTAGGAAATGAATTTTTAAAGTTTTCAACAGGGAGGCAAGCATTTAGGTCCATTTTGAATTATTTATCAAGTCGGTGAAACTGAGCTTGAATGGACTATTGATTGGCCAAGATGAGTTGAGTCAACTGATTAAACATATCATCAAGATTAAACTGTGGAGGAGCTGGATGTGTTGGGTTGTACTCAGACTAGGGTGAATAAAGATCAGGATAAGAATTAGTCTGGTACTGAGGTGAATGTGAATAGATGGGTTGTTCTTGAGATTGGGTTTAATCATAAGGATCATTAGAATATGAAGCCCAATCTGAAAAGTATAAGCTTGAAGGATTTTGCATGCGGTCTTGATAATGTGTCCAAGAAGATGATTGTTGATTTTCCTACCTAGGATATAGATTTGTGTGAGAAAAAGGGGTGAAAAAATTCGATGATAATTGGTATGGTTCTTGGGTGAAAGATGAATTGTGAACCCCATTGTGGAAGAATGAAGGATCTTGATGATAATAGACAAATGAAGGATTTGAATTCAAGTAGCCCACATGGTTCAACATGAAAGAATCCATTAATGGGCCCGAACAAAAGTGGATGTGGCAATGCAAAAGGCCCAAGAAAGAGTGATGAATTTTTTAAAATTTTTTATTATTATTTTTATTTTGCAGGAAAAGCCTTTTTTTCTTTTTTTTGTTTTGTTTTGTTAAAGCAATGATATGAATTAATTCCTAAATGAATGGCTTATGCAACAATTATGATGGTTTTTTTTTTGAGTTTTGAAAAATTATGCAATGAATGAATTACTAAATACAAATGTTATGAATTAATCACTATAGGAATGCAAACATTAGGATGCTCTCTTTTGTTTATTTTTAGTATTATTTTTTTGTGCAAAGGAGGATTAGCATTCACGACCAAATTGGTCAACCAACTAGGTAAGAGGTAGGGTTGTGGGAGGCTCCCCCTACTTTCGTAGGGTCCTAATTAAATAACCACAAGCCCGCTTAGGAGTTTGCCTTTTAACCTCTAGCCTTAGACACCGATTTTCCAAAATAGTAATAAATTCTAAAACTCCTTTTTTTAATATGAAACCTTCTAAGGGCAATTTACCACCGGGGTACTTCGTGATACAACCGGCCCGACTTCCATGGGGGAATCCATGGGTGCGGGGACTTATGGAGTTCTTGGACTTGAAATTTTCAGTGCAAAGAGATGGAATACTCAACGGAGGGTCCTTTCAAATCCAAGAGGGGTGTGAGAACCTAATTTACCCTTAAGAAGGGGAAATAGAAAAGAAGAGAATTTTTTTTCAAAGGATAATGATGCAAATAAATGGAGAATCAACTAAAATACATGCACAATATGCATCTACAATGAAAACATGATAGCATGAGAATAAATTTTTTATGATTTTTTTCTGATATTTTTTTTTGAATTTTTCAATAAGAGATTAATGCAAGAAGCTATAAACTAAAAATAACAAAGAACATGTAAATTTATTACAAAATGAATCCTAAAATGATGTCTTTGTATTTTATGATTTTTTTCTGATTTTTATTAATTTTTCAAAATTTCTTTAGAATTTTTAGAATTTTTCAGAAATAAACAGAACATGAGCTTTACATATGTGTACTTACCTTTAGCGATGTTTGATTTTCTTTGATTTTCTTATTTCCAACTTTATGCTACAGTTCTGGCTTTCAGCGACACTTTCTGTGACAGATTATTTCGTAAGATTTTCATGTCTGAATTTTTGTGATTTTTCTAATTTTTTGATTTTTTAATTTTTCTTGCAAAATAAAAATAGAAAAATTAGTATTTACATATATACATCAAACACAATAATTTTCAACCATAAAAATAATTTCCTCCCAAACAACGGTGCCAAAAATTGATGTGCATAAAACACTCGTCGTTTAAAATATCGTGCCACACAATTTTAAAAATGAGAATCGCACTCACTCACTTAAAAAGATTAGAAAATCAAGTAGAGTGGTGAGAACGGGTCGATCCCACGAGAAAATATTTTATTTAAATCAAGTTATTAAATCCTTATATTTGAAAAAATCAACATTTTAGTGAGTTTATACAAAAAAAATAGAAGTGCACGGAAAATAAATCTAGCTAACAAATGTGAGAGGGTTAAGAAGAGAAATTTAAAGAGTTAGAGAAAGAGAAAAATAATTGTAAAAATTAAATTTCTATTGCTAAAAGTTAAAATTACGCCTTCTATGAAAGTGAAAATTACAACTAAGAACAAAAGAGAAAAACTAGAGCCGAAGTGTGAAGAACGGCGCCGTCTAATCCTCGCCGAGCCTTGGAATGTCGTCCCGCCTTGATGTGAACGCTGTCGTGAGATGGTGTGGATGAAGAAATCACTATTGTCCACGCTGCCGGGCCTTTGATCGCCGCCCCATCTTGCTGTGCACGCCGCTAAAAAAGGAGAGTTGTGGAGGATGAACTTTGGAGAGAAATATAGAGAGGAATGTGAAAGGGTTTGTGTGGAGATGAAGAAAGAAGAAGATGAGAGAGTAAAACAGAAATACTAAAAATAG
>JAHNEJ010001415.1:0-62373 GCA_022559845.1 Amorphophallus konjac | reverse complement strand
TCCTTGCGGTCCAGTTTACGACACTCGAGATCAATAAGCATCTTATTAAAGACGCCGTTACACACAATTCAGCAGTCATCACAGGTTTTAATAATGTACGAAAGCTTCAAATGATCACTTGACACCAATCATCTATGCTTCGATTATAAAAGGGTTGTGGGGGTGGGACTAAAATATTAGAATCACCAAACCCGGCCCCTCGAATCACACGTCTTGCATGGTCAGTCTCCCGTGCTGTTTCCTTTTTTTTTTATTTTTGTTTGTTTTTTTTCTCCCTTTGGTGAGGTTTCGGCCCTGAACTCAGTCAAACGATAAAGACTGGGTAGGTCAATAAACACAGCGTATGACATCAACGGGAGGCTGAAAGCAGGTACTTTTAGTACATGGGCATCTCATGCGGGCCATTTTGGACGTCTGAATTAGGAATGTCAACGGTTATCGATAACTCGATAATCGTATGTTTAGTTAGTTTAACGAATAATAAATAGATAATATTTTTCCCCCGATAAATTAACAGATACGTATATAGATATACATGATTTCTTAACAAATACGGAAATAGATGCACTCCATTCCGAATTTATATCCGTCTGTTATCGTTAAACAAATTTAGATTTGACTAAAATAGTTGAGTGTATTGAAGAAAATGACGTTGAAGATGGGATAGATGTGTAATCTAAGTCATTTCTACTCTCATCGTCGTAAAATATTTCTAAATTATGAGATTTCTTTGATTTTTTTTTAAATTCTCAACCTACTAAATTCTTTATTTTTGTATAAGGTATGCCAAGAATCAGAATATGACGGAGATTAAAGTCCAAGAGAATTAGTTTACGTTTTTATTTTCACTTTATATGTTTCATCTTGTCTTTGGAGATATTGTAATATTTTATACTTTTATACTTTTAATTTCATTCTATGTTGACTCATGAATGACACTGACACGAGAATTAAATTGAAATATGTTTGTTTATCATATGGATTGTTATTTTAAATTTAAATTTTATTCTAATTGAGTTAAATTATATCTTAAATTTCAGTCTTGTATGCTCTCTTATGACCGGTAACTATCCGCTAACCGTTTGTTAATCATTTTTTTATGATACTAAAAAATGGTTTCGAATACATCATTTTTCGAATACTCAGCGAACAACAAACGGATACGGTTCTTCCTTATCAGATATGGATACAGAGAGTTCACTATCCGCACCGTATCCGACCCGTTATCGTCCCTACTCTAAACGCAAAGAAATTCCATGAGATTATACATCGGCATATCTCTCTCTTTCTCTCTCTCTCTCTCTCTCTCTCAAACACACACGCACAGACACACACACATATCTTAGACAGCTAAGATACAACCTGTAGTAGGTGGGATAAGAGAATAGTATAGAGGCAAAAAGACTCAAGTTGTGTCCTGGGATTATGTAATTTTGCGGGATGGAAGTCACTAATGTTTCTTAATCTCCTCTCAGAAATGTTCAAAGTTGACTTCAACTCTTCATAATCCTATGTGTTAGTATTCGGGCCTGAACCCCATTAATTGGGTGCTCGTTAAGGGCAACCCATTAAAGCGTGGCCCAAGTACTGCTCAGAGTTGGACGGCCAATGGTCAGTGCACACTAGGAACCCACTTGGGGTGAGATTGTAGTGGATTGAGGAAGGAAGAAGTTTCCTCCTTTTGATGTCCAAGTCAGGCTTGGACTTTGCATTAAGTGGGCCGCCCTCTCTCCTAGTCAAGTTCAAAGTCTAGCATCTAAATACGGAATGAAACTTGTAAATGTCCAAGTATAACATGGACTCTACTTTCTAATAGGACTACTACTTTCCAGATCTCTATAAATAAGAGGGCAAGGGGAGAGGAAGTAGAGAGTGAAACTCCACATAGTTTCTTACACCTTGGAGATAGAGAAAGAGAGAGAGAGAGCGCAGCAACCACCCTCCTGCAACCTCCCCTTGGCCACCACCATTGACGTCCCTGCTCGTCGCACTACTACTGCTCACCGACGTCACTACTGCTACTGCCACTCTCCCTCTCGTCGCCGCCACTCGATGTTGCCACCACAGCCTCAGCCTCGCCGCAGCTCATTGATGTGGGTGCTCGCTGCCCTACACATGCCGTCCCTCGCCGACGTCACTACTGCTGCTACTCCCGCTGCTGCTACCATTGGGACTCCCGCCGTTGCTTGCCACTGTAGCAGCTTGCTTGCTCGCTATCGTCAGCGCCCTTGTTCACCGGAATCCCTGTTGCTGCCACGACTGTAGTTTTTTTTCCACCGGCCACCATGGCTAGACTTGCCAGAGGAAGAAGGAGCAAGCCACTACTCGTCCTCCTTCCGTGCATGTGTGTGTGTGAGAGGGAGAGGAAGGCAGGCCCATGATCGGTCCTGCCTCTTGCCCGCTTGTGAGAGAGAGCTACCCACTCTCTCCCCCTCACTCCCTTCTCTGTCTTCCTCCCTTCTACTCGCTAATGCAAGGAGGAATGTGAGGAGAAGGTTGTCATGCCATAGAGAGAGAAGAGGCTGTTGCACATCCTGTCCATGGGTGAGTCATCTTCCTATGGTCATCTCGACTTGATCTTCTAGGAAAGGACAACACTCTCGTCCCTGGGTCTTGGAGTGTGGATTTTAAAGGGTAAACTCTAGTAACTTACTCTCTGCCTCCACGATGCTACATGGGCCTACCACTTCCGCTGTGCACATATACATCTCAGACTCGACCCACATTAGATAACATGGATTACTTGAGTTTTATCAACATTGGTATCAAAGACCAACGTCATCATATCTTGCATTTTTTCCATGTTGTTATTATTTATTTATTTTTTAGATAATGGCGAATATTCCTCTTCCTTCGTGCACCCACACTCTCACTGACTGCTCCAAGGAGTCATCCTCAGAATCAGACTTGGAGGTTTCCGTCACCAATGCACCTCATACCTTCTACGGGGGCAGTGACTGTAACACTCCTTATTCAAGGATACAAGATCCCAATGTGGAGATTTTGAGTAGTAGATCGTCAGTGGGTAGCTCCGCCAGTGTCATAACATCGTGACATTTGATGGTGCGGGAGTACATAGTGCTCTTCAAGATGACAACGACGTTGGCCAGATTGACCAAAACTATAGCAACTCACGTGGTTAGCAAGGGAAGCCCCACTTCTTGTGATGGCTAGACCCCAGACACCACGGCCGAGCTTGTTGTGGTACTCAGACTCAATCTAATTGCAGTGGTGGCCAATGATGTAGCCGGTGACTTAGCAGTCGGTGGGATACACAAGGGCACCACTGCACTCTTTGGAGGTGCTGCGACACCTCCTACCCCTCCAACTGTCCTTGAGGAATAGCCTAAGCAACAGGCGCCTAGCGCGCCTAGGGTTCCGATGAGGAGCCCTTGGACCACTGCTAGGCCGAGGAGCGGCTCATCGAGTGAGTGTGTTGGAAGAAGGAAGCCCCATTGGCAATTGTGGCTAACAATCCACCCCCTCCCGTGGTGCCTAGTGGT
The DNA here is from genome assembly GCA_022559845.1 of Amorphophallus konjac. Lineage (NCBI taxonomy): Eukaryota > Viridiplantae > Streptophyta > Magnoliopsida > Alismatales > Araceae > Amorphophallus > Amorphophallus konjac. The sequence goes on along the minus strand of JAHNEJ010001415.1, from coordinate 58,870 downwards.
GTGGAGGATACCGCGGCCCGTTGACACCCCATGGATAGAAGACGAAGGATGGAGGCACCGGGCCGACCTGACTGACTGATAAAGGATTGATTCAAGCCATGGATCACCCTACAAGACATGGCTACCGTGCGCCATATAGACCAGCAGCACAATGACACTTTGTCCATAGGCTGAGACCTTGGGTGCCTTCGAGTGTTACTTAGTCACTATTGCATCCTAAGACTTTGGCAGCCTATGCACCTCTATTGGATGCCACGTTGGCACTTAGGATATTACTTTTCATCCCCTTCCATGCCTTACAATGATAACACTTGTTTTCATCCCCTTCCATACTTACAATGATAACACTCGAGGGGCATGAGGTGGTGGTTCAGAGTTATCTGTGCTTGTTTTGAACATGATGTTAGACGGACCATGTTTATAGATTATTTTTGCTTATTACATTTATGCCCTAGTGTACATGTAGTTAAGCATGGTTAACTAATTCTTTAAAAAATATTAGATATTTTCATGATTGATTGTTTATTCTATCATGTTATGATATAGTCATTCATTTATTTATGATCATGTATTTTTTATTTAGTGCATGTTTGAGCAAATAAATAGCTTAACATGTGATAGGATAAATAGTTAAGCACATAGTGCTCGCATGTCATAGTTGTGCAAGTTATTAATGAGAGATGTATTGTTTCTCTCGTATGACATAATTTGCTCGATATCATCTTAAACTCATTAAACAATTTTATGTTAGTGGGAGATGATTGTAGTTCCCTACATCTGCTTTGAATTTTTGGTAGCAAATTTAAATGATGTGCAAATAATGTCTTCATAATCTGTGTAATGATGTAGTGATTAATTGCAATGGCCTCTAAGAATGTGACAGATGACCTCACCAAGGGTGATAAGTTGAACGGTACTAATTATGACATTTGGCACTGCAGGATCCAATACCTCTTTGAATAAGTAAGAGTTGCTCGACCTCCTAGCTAGAAATCATCAAGTCACCACTCGAGGAGGGCGTAACTACACAGCATCACCGAGACCATGAGGCTTATCGTCTTTGGTGTAATAAGGATCATAGCGTGTGCTTCACTATGTTAAGTATCATGCAAGATGATCTGATCGACGAGTTTGAGAAGTGTGCCATTGTGAAAGATATGTAGGATTAGTTGAAATTCTCCTTTAGAGGAACTTCTATTACCCGATTGAGACTCTCGATATGAGATTTGAGACCTATCAGAAGGGCCCATACCACAAAATGTCCAAACACCTTAGGGTGTTGTTCGGAATGATCCGTGACTTGAAGGCTAACGGTCATGATCTCAATGACAAACAGAAGGTGCATGCCTTGATAAGATCTTTCCCCGACTCGTAAATCAACATGAAATAAATTCTAACCCATAATGAGAGAATCAAAAATTGTTCTGATATTTCTCGGCATGTGGAGTTGGAAGTCGATGGTGAGACTGTCTGTCGCGCTAATGCCAATGTCACCCAGTGTGGCTAACATCTTGGCAGACAAGGTCCAAAGGGTGTGGCAAGGCATCTGGCACCAAGACTGTGCGGATCTTCAATCGTCACTGGGGCAAGCGTGGCAGAGATAAAAACAAAGCCAAGATGAAATACCTTAACTATGGAAAAAGATGACATTTCACTTGTGATTGCACTGAGCCGAAAAAGGAACCTCTTGTCCTTTGCTCTCTGAGTGCATGTGTTTGTTCACATACCCTGATTGCTCATTCTTATCTTGAGTGGATTTTAGATTTAGGAGTAACGGGGCATATTACAAGGGATCTAGAAGGATTCGTAGATTATCGCCAGATCCCGATAGGTGTGCAAAAAATCTTTATGAGAAATGGAACCATCAAGGAAGTTCTAGCAGTCGGTATGTACCAACTACTCCTACGGGGTGTACGAATGCTGATTCTACACGACATACTCTATGCATCTAGGGTCGAGCATAATCTAGCTTCTATATCTAGTCTATTAGATCTTGGTTTTAGTTTGAAATTTGCTGGTAATCGTGTGGACATTACTTTAGGTAATGTTATCTATGGACATAGAATGATAAATAATGATTTCTTTATGTTGGATCTTGAGAATGATGGCATCTCTCATTCTTCTTTTAATGAAACATGTGTGTTGAATGATAAAGACTTAGATTCTACTACATGACATGCTCGTCTAGGTCACATAGAGTAAGACAAGATGGCCAGATTAGCTCAAGAGGGCCTCTTAGGCTCACTCGCTAAGGTCGATTTACCCACATGTGAACCGTGTCTGACTGGTAAAGCATGCCGAAAGCCTTTTGGAAAAGTCAAAAGAGCATCGGAACTGCTGTAGCTAATCCATTCTGATATCTGTGGACCCATAAGCGTTAAAGCTCAACACGATCATTTTTATTTTCTCACATTCATAGATGATTATTCGCGATACAATTATATTTATTTGATCGCTTACCAGTATGAGGCACTTAATTGTTTCAAGCACTTCCTAGTAGAGGTTGAGAATTAAATGAGAAGAAGGGTTCAAGCTCTTCAGACGGAATGTCGACACAAATATCTGTCAGATCAATTCCGAGTCTTGTGTGAAGAAAAGGGCATATGCCGATAACTTATTATTCCATACACACCGCAATAAAAGGATGTTGCTGAGAGGATGAATAGAACGTTGCTGGATATGGTTAGGTCGATGATGGTGCATGCCAACCTCTCAATATCCTTATGGGGGGATGCTCTCTTGACTGCAACATACATCCTTAACAGTGTGCCTTCATAGTCTGTTCCTTCTACCCCATACGAGCTTTGGCATGGCCACAATCCCAACCTGGATAATCTGCGTCGTTATGGTTTGGTGGGATATGTCCATGATATGTTTAATAGGTTTGGGAAACTTAGCCCTAAAGCTCAAAAGCTTATCTTTATAAGATATCTTGAGAGCTCGATGAGTTACATAATGTATGGACAACATCATGATGGAGGAATGATAGAAAAGAGGTCCGAGAGGTTGTTTTCCTTGAGAAGGAATTTTCTAGTCTTGGCGATGATGGTGGATGTCTTGATCTTCATGAGTTGGATAAGCAGACTAACACCCTATCATCTTTTAATGAAGGGAGGGAATTTGTTCATGACTGTGCATCCATCGAAAATAGTATGAATAATTACCCTAGTGAGAGCACACCTAGTGGGAGCACACCCATGAAACTAGACAGTCAAGACTTCATACGCCATAACAAGGATGGACAAATGCCTTGTTGACATTTTCAAATTGAAAATGAGACACTTGTTTGTGAAAATGTGGACAATGAAGGGCCCAATTCTATCCAAGAGGTTTTTACATCATCGTTTAAGAAAGAATGAGAAGCTACCATGTGAGATGAGTTGGATTCGATGGCGCAAAATGGACTCTAGGAGTTAGTGGATCTCCCGCTTGGGCGCAAAGTAATTGGAAATAAATTGGGTTTTCAAAATCAAGCACTAGATTGATAGGTCGATAGACAAATTCAAAGCACTGTTAGTGACGAAAGGTTATACCTAAAGGGAGGATATAGACTATGAAGAGACATTCTCCTCGGTGGTGAGATTCTCTTTCGTTCATCTGATTCTAGTTATCATCGCACATCTGGATTTGAAATTCTTCCAAATGGATGTTAAGATCGTATTTCTCAATAGACAACTAGACAAAGAAATTTACATGGCTCAGTCGAAGGACTTCGAAGCTAAAGGCCAAAGGTATAAAGTGTACCACCTAAAGCGTTTCACCTAAAATAATCATCTAGACTGTAGTATTTCAGATTTTATAAGTAAAATATCTCCTTCAGCTTCGAAATGATCGAAGAGGACCATTGTGTGCATGTTAAGCGAGTGGGGGATAAGTTTCTCATTTTGTCATTATATATTGAAGACATGGGTGAAATGAGCTATGTGCTCGGAGTAAAGATTATGCGAAATCACTTGAAAAGGTCGTTGAATATGTCTCAAGAGACTTGTATTAATACAATTTTGGAGCGATTCAAGATGCACAATGCTAAGTCTATATATTGACACTCCACTTGATAGAGGATGGTTTTGATTGTTAGTCAATGCCCTAAGACCGAAGAAGAAAAGTGAGAGATGTGTAAGGTACCATATGTCACTGCGATTGAGAGTCTGATGTAGCCTATGTTACGTAGTCGGCTAGACATCAGTTTCGTAGTGGGTCTGGTTAGCCGCTTCCAAAGCAATCCGGGTCCTGTGCACTAGAAGGTAGTGAAGAGAATCTTTTGATATCTTCAAGGGACGTCAACCTATGTCTTACATTACAAGGGAGGTGATATACATACTTGTTAGCTATAGCGAGGTGAACTGGGTGAGTGATGGAGATGAGCAAAATTTCACCTCAGGTTTCATGTTTTTGATGGGTGGTGGAGCTACCTCGTGGTGTAGCAAGAAGTAAACTTGCATTGTCATGTCCACCATGGAGGTTGAATATGTGATTTGTTCTGTCACGTGCCAAGAGGTCGTGTGGCTGCTGAACTTCTTACATCAATTGGCGATAACACCTCATTGGGCTGAGAGTGTGTTGTTGTACTTAGATAGCACGTCGACATTGGCCTTCACCAAGGACCCCAAATATCATGTCAAACGAAGCACATTGACATCCGTTATCACTAAATAAGAGATATATTAGCAAGAGGGTTAGTGGTGCTTCGACACATAAGTATTGGTCATATGGCATTCGATCCACTAACCAAGCAGACTGTCAAAGAGAGTTTTGTTATCCATTGTGGGGCTATGGGTCTATGTGAATTATAATGAGATACAACTCCTTTGACATCATGAATGAAAATTAGTTGTTCATTCTCTAATATGCATTTTGGATGGAATGAACACTTTATACATCATTCAAGTGTCACCAAGTTAGGATCGGTCCTCTCACATGGGTGATCCACCTTGGCGCTGTCGATGGCGAGCAAGATGAGTCATTTTATATTGTCGGCGTCTCGATGGGGTGCAAGTGGAATGTCACGATCATCAATGATATGTCGTCTTAATTGAGCTAAGATGAGGTATGGGTAAATATCCCATGGAGCCTGTGAGAGTCGGATGTGAGATTCTTGAGATGGCGCCAAGTGGGAGCAACTGGTTCTCAGAACTAGCATTGACTGGGTAAGTCGCAGTCAAGGCCGGTGTGGTGTTAGTTTGATTATATTAGGATAGACCCATGTGTGAAAGAATACCACGACATACGTTTCATACCATCTGTGCTATAGACGACCATATATGAGAAATGATGAACGAATCTCTTCTGCATCATTGTGTGAGCACATGGGTCACGCTAATGTGATCATCCTCGACACCCCTAATGACTTGAGCTTCACGAAGAGGAAGCTCGATGTTGCTGATTTAGCATGCTCCTTTACCACGATGGTGGATACCGCTCAATGGGACATGTCTAGAAAAGGGGTCGAGAGAAAATCGGAATGGCATGAGCAGCGCAAGGATGACAACTGAGTATTGTACTAAGGTTTGTGACTTATTTCTTGGGAGGCTTAGTCGACTATGAGGCGATAGAGTCATAAGCGTAAAACCTTCTCGGAGATTGGACATTGTTGTACGTGTTTGAGAGATCCGGAGTGTCGAGTCTGGTGAATCCTAAGTGTCTGAGGTATAGTTCATAATTGATTTAAATGATCCGTTAGATTGGTGATGACTTAATGGACCACTTGCCAGATGTTCAAAGAATCATAGAGTTTGCATGCTCTATTTCCCTGTATGACTGTAATATCCCGGACCTTTCGGATCCTTTTTCGTGGGTCCCGGATCTGATTTTACGGAGTGTCCGGCTCCGTTGTGTCCGAAATTTTATTTCGGTCATTCTTCGTGTTCGGATCGGTGCGATCCGGAGTTGTTTCGGAGGCCCGGAGGCGTTCCGCGGCTCTTCCGGTGTGTTTTCTGATTTTCGGTGTGTGTTTCGACAATTCCTTCGGAACCTCGCTGCGGGTGAACCGGGCCGTTCACCTGGGCACGAGTGGTACCGTTGCGATCAGTGCGTCCCGAGGATTCCAGAAATGTAATTTTCTATTTTTCGGTATTTTTCCAAAAAATCGATTTTCTATATATTCCCATTTTCTTTTCTTTTCTTTTTCTTCTTTCCTCTTTTCTTCTTCTTCCTTTCTCTCTCTCTCACGCGACCGTGGCCGCCTCTCTCTCTCCTCTCTCCCGTTCGACCATGCCGACCCCCGTTCCGGCTGCAGACGGCGACGGTGCGACGGTGCGAGGACGTGGGTGACGTAGTGGCGATCGTGCGGGCATACGGCGAGCGTGGGAAGCGTGGGAAGGCGAAGTTCTATCGGCGTTATTCGCGGCTTCGAGCTCGGACCGGAGCGTTTCGTCGCGAACCGGAGGTAGGGTGACGTTCCTTAGTCTCTTGTCTTCCTTCCCCGTGAGTTTCGGCTCGAGACGAGGTCGAGAGGGGTTTATTTTGAGCCGGGAAGGGTTGATCATGCCGCGGGGTGAGTTCGTCCGATCCATCGTTTTGAGCCCCGATTTCGCGGTTTAAGGGCGTAGAGCATGCTAGGGGGCTTGGGGGTTCTTCTCTCGCCATTTCCCCCCTCCGTGGGGCTTGTTTTGAGGCCGATTGGGCGATTCCGACGAGGTTCGCCGTTTTCGCGCCGGTGAGCGATGTGCGGTCGAACCAGTGACCGCATAACCCTTGTTCGGTCCTGTTCGGACCGTTCATCGGCTCGGCGCGCTTTGGCCGGGGCTTGGCGCGCAGTGGGCTTGGACGGTCTATCGTGGGACCGCATGTCCTAATGTGCGGCCCCACAGCGACCGCCCAACCCTAGGGTTTTTGACCGTTGGTTGTGACCGTTGTGCAGTGCACTGGGATGTGCGGCCAGGAGCTGGCCGCATAACCCTTTGTGTGGCCAGGTGCTGGCCGTACATCCCCTAGTGCTATGGTTGGATGTGCGGTCTGGTCTTGACCGCACAACCCCTGAACGGCTAAGCCGTAGCCGCTCTTCCCAAAGTGCGGCTAAGGACTAACCGTCCAGGCTTTTTATCGTTGGGAGACGAGCGGCCAGGAGCTGACCGTTCCTCACCCATGTGCGGTCAAGAGTTGACCGCACATCTGTTTGAACGGTCCTGTGTTGGCCGTTCATCTGCCGTTTGGACCCTGGGTGGAACGGTCCTGATCTGACCGTTCAAACCCTTGTGCGGTCCTTGTGTGACCGCACATCCCTGAGCGGCCCAGTGTGGACCGTTCAAGGGGACGGGTTGCGTCGGCGTGTCTCTCATCGTACAGAGTGTACCGGGAGATGTCGTTGTCGACTTTTGTCATCGTGCGACGGCGTTGGTACAAGGAGCGTTCCGCGTACCGGCCCTTGTGACGTTTTCCGTTGGCTCGAGAGTCTACTCCTTTAGTGACCCTCCACAAGTCGTAGCCTGCTTACACGCGAGTGGTCCCACCTGGGAGTAGGTGGAGAGGCTTACCCTGAGGACGGTTTTAGACTGGTTACCGTCGGGCCCCTCGTCAAATCAGAGTCCAGTGCCGGGGGAAAATCAACCAGAGGGCCAGACCTAGGACGCGTGGTCTGTGTGTGCACACGTGGTTGGGGACAGTGGACGCACGTCGACGGGCGTGACCCCAGCTAGTCACTTGTTTGTGGTTACTTGTTCGGTGTTCGCGCCTTTGGTAGGAGCTACCACGCCAGGCGGATCACCTGCGGCGCGGTGTAAGGCGTCAGGGGACGCTACCGACTGTGCTTCTAGTGGGAGATACTCCTGTCGAGCATGGAGTGTCAGACTGTCAGTCAAGTGTTTATGACCTTCGGGTTTTGTCGGGTCGACCGTTGGGCTTCGGTTGTCTCACCGTGGCACGTGTGCCGGTTTGCGTGCCGTAGGGTCTTTGCTGTGTAGAGTACAGAGCTTTCCTTTCCGAGGTACTCTCCTACCGCTAGCATAGTGGTTTCCCATTTTTCGAGGTAGGGTTCGAGTGATCCCTACTGAGTCTTGTTACGAGACTCATGTCCTGCGTTTTTTCACCGTGTTTCAGGTGAGGCGCCGCCCCAGGGGAGCGCGTCTGGGGTGCAGCGTGGTGCGGGTGCCCAGGGGTAGTGCCAGAGGTCAGAGCCGGGGTATGTCCCGTGTAGCTGTACTTTCTTTTCTTGTCTATGTACTAGTTGTGGACTACTGTTGTTGTTATTCTTTCTCTATTGTGGACCATGTAAAATGTTAATTTATTTCCTGCTTAATATTGTAATTATTTAATTTCTGCAATTACTTGTGATGCTTGCGTAGTTTCCACACCATCCTTCTAACCCTTCCGAGTCTTCGGACTCGTGGGTGGCGGTGCGAGTCTCGGGTTATCGGGCTTTCCCGGTAATCAGATTCTCGGGTCGTTACAATGACCATGAAGAATAAAGCCATCTTGAGATGATAAAAGCACGCACAACATAGCCTGTAATGGGAAAGTGGGAACTGTTAGTATTTGAGTCTAAATTCCATTAATTGGGTGCCCGTTAAGGACATCCCATTAGGGTGCAGTGCAAGTCATACCCGGACTTGGACCGCCCATGGCTGGCCCACACTAGGAACCCACCTTGAGTCCAAGTCATCCCTTTGATTTTCTCCCTTAGATGTCCAAGTCAAACTTGTACTCTACCTTGAGTGGGTCACCCTCTCTGCTAGTTAGGTTCAGAGTCTAACATCTAAATAGAGAAGGGAACTTGTCCATGTCCAAGTATAACATATGGCTATGCTTCCTAGTAGGACTACTATCTCCCACACCTCTATAAATAAGAGGACAGAGAGAGAGAAAGTAGAGAGAGAGACTCCACATATATAGTTCCCTGCTCCCTGGAGACAGAGATAGAGAGAGAAAGTACATCGGCCGCGTACCCTATTGCGAGCTCCCCATGGCCACCGCCACCGACGTCCCTACTTGCAGCATCGCTACCACTTGTCGGCATTGCTACTGTTGTTGCCGCTTTCCCTCTTGCTGTCGTCAGTCGTTGTTGCCATCACCACCACGGCCCCTGCCTCACCTCTGTGGGTGCTCGCGTCTCCGCTCACCGGCGTCGCTATTGCTGCTGCTTCTGCCGTTGTTGCCACTGGGACTACCATCGTTGCTCGCCGCTACGGTTGCTTCGTTGCTCGCTATCGCCAGTGCCCCTATTCGCCAGCATCCCTCCTGCTGTCACAACCGTTGTTTTGTTTCCACCAGCCACCTAGCCAGACTTGTCAGAGGAAGGAGTAGGCCGCTACTCCTCCTTCCTTGCGTGTGTGTGTGTGTGGGAGAGGAAGGCAAGACCACAAGCGGCCTTGCCTTGCCTGCCTATGAGTGAGAGACAGCCGCTCCCTTCCCCTCACTCCCTTCTCTGTCTTCCTCCCTTCTACTCACTGTTGCAAGGAAGAATGTGAGGAGAAGATCGTCATGCCTTAGAGAGAGAAGGCCGCTGCACATTGTCTCCATGGGTGAGTTGTCTTCCCACGGTCATCTCGGCTTGATCTTCTTAGAAAGGACATCACTCTCGTCCTTGGATCTTGGAGTGTGGATTTTAAAGGGTAGACTCTAGTAGCCTATTCTCCACCTCCACGACGCTACGTGAGCCTATCTCTTCCGATGTGCACAGGTATGCCCCGGACTCGACCCATATTAGATAGTATGGATTACTCGTGTTTTATCAGCACTACTCTTAAAGCTATTTCCTTCCTTAATATCCTCTTCTAGGTTCAAGTTAGGACAACCAACCAAAACAATATATATATATATATATATATATATACCCAGGCTACAATGCTGTTAAAACTCCATCAAGTTCCCTAATCTTGTAAGATGATTAATCTGTTCCAATCATGCGAGCGAAGAAGAAAGATCTTAAAGAAATCAAAAAAGGACCAGGTCGCCCCCCATTTTTCAACAAAGTCAGTGTGAATCTTTCAAAAATAAATATCAATGCCCCCGACAGCCATCAACGACCTTTAGAGGCAAGTTAGCTTTTGGGCATGCAACTTGTCCCGTTGTACTGTTCTGCAGATACTTCGGCGAGGTCTCACATAAAGGAAAGAGAGAGAGAAAGAGGAAATCTTGGGGAAATCTTTCAAAGAGATTATTTTATACCCAAGAAAAAGTAGGGTAGAAAGAATCGACGTTTTGATCTGCGCATTATGTTTCATTGCCTCCAAGCAACATTCAGGAATAGAGCCTGCTTAGACTTTTCCAACGCCCCCTCCACCCCCCCCCCCCCCCACCAAATTGTTTATGAGCCAACAGAGGAAATGGGGGAGGGAACACAAGGACTAAACTTTCCAACATAAGGAAAGGGACAGGTCTTTATATTATTCTATATCACTTAGCGGCCATCTCGTAATATATACCAGACCCAGATGCAAGTTTCACTCGTTTATTTTGGCCATCATATATATCTCTTGACCAAGCTTGGGGAATTAAGCTTGGGGGGGATAGCCTGTCCCTTAATTTTTACCAAGAAAAAGGTACGTGCTTTAGCATAGCATGGAGGAATTATAACTTTGGTGGCCGGGGATGAACTTTTGAGTCAGTACGCAGGAGAGCCGAATCAAAGATCCTGCGGTAGATGTCTAGCTCGATATAAGAACACATGGCGGTGACCAATTCCGGACGACCAAGAGCAGCTGGTTGAATGCGGAAACCTGCAATTCCAAGGGACGTACGTCCACGGGCGACAGGCTATACCAATTGAAGTGGTCCGTGATGAATATGTATCATTGACTGTCTATTCATGTCTAGGCATATAGCCAGTATCAAGGTTAATATTCTCCGAGAAAAATCATGAATAACTATACATTCACCTCCAATTAATGTTCCTGTAGAAACATCAGCCAGTGCAAAGAGAAGGGCACCAATATATATTTGCAGGAAATCGCTCCATGCAGAATCCAAAAAGTTCCACGTGAAGGCTGCTTTTGCAAATATCTCTCTCTTCAATTCCTGAGTTGTACCAGTAGAAGCACTCAATGGATTTACTCTCAAATTAGATAGATTATCGATGGGTTGTTCTTTGAGATCACTCTCAATACTCCTTCTAACGTTTCTTTATACTTACAAGCTCTTCACGGGTGCGGTCTCTCGTTCTCACACCAAAATAAATTTTAAGAGTATAACTTATGGATCGAGATGACGAATCTCGGTCTACATATATCAATGTAGGTTTGAATAACTCAAGCTTTTCTTCCGGATCCTGAGAAGCTCTATTTCAATTTTCGATTGGAAGATCCGATCTCCAGATTATTGAGAGGACCCGGAAATTCCAGTACTGCGAAGAGGATATGAGTGCCATTGCGGCTGGATTGGAGGAAACTTGTGGATATGCACGCAAGAACAGAGTTGTACGTAAGGCTATCATGTACATACCTACTCTACGCATGCATGGGCATGAGTTCAGATGCGTGCACAATTGCAACTTCCGTCCGACCATCTGAGATTTCATGGCAGAGCTGTCATGATCCGCAGAGAATGCCGCCAAATATGTAAAAACCAGAAGGAGATCAGTAAGTTTACGCGTTGATTTGTCATTAATGTTAATCCACATCTTCGTGTGAACGCGGCCAATTTTACGTGTTTGAACGGCAGTTTTACTGAACGCTGTCAACAGTAAAACCAACTGGATTTACGTGTTTGAATCAGAAGTAAACATCAGGCGGGGAAGGTTCCTGCTGGGTTCTCAAAAGTGAACCAGAGATCTTCTTCTCGCGTGCTTGATGACCGCACGTATCCTTCTTGCGTTTCCAACGTAAAATCCGTGTCGAGACTCGAGATTTCGAAGAGAAGCGCTATGTACTTCGATGTCCTCCTGCCCCGTGTGCTACTGGGAGACTTTGGAAACAGCCAAATTGGACGAGTTGGGAATGTTTTTAGTCTTGTCACGAGGAATGATACAAAGGCGTCTTCTTCTTCTTTTTAGCGCCGGAAGGAGGGGGAAAAGTCAAGTACAAGGAACATGGGAAACCCTCCGCTTTTAGACATGGGAGGATTTCCTGGTCTGCGATGAACAATCAAATCCTAGGCGCTGGACATTTCCACTCTATCAGTCTGCCCAGTCTTTCTGTCTCTCTCTCTCTCTCACCCAAAATTCCTACGCAGGGGGGCAGAACATTTAAGACCTCCTAGCTTCTTTTTCTTTCCCTTTCTTTGCAGGATCCAGGTGCAGGGGGAACAGTCTTACATGTGAAAGGGCTCTTATTCTCTTCCCCTGAGCTTCTGTTCTTCTCACGGGGGGTCCCCTCCGTTATTCCTCCTGTATATTCTCCCGTTATAAATTGGTCAATCATTTATGTGGGGTCATGATCTATGGTTAATTTATCCTTCTAATTACTCCCGACCCCTAATTCTACCCCAGAAGTGGATGGAGGAGAACACAAACTAATGACTGGAGAAAGTCCAAGTTGCCAAATTAACCTTATTATGATAACTTTATGAACCAGAAGAAGCAGCTGTGACCCTTCATGTGTAGGATTTCCAACCTGATCGATATAACCGCGGCACAACACTTAATTTTGGTATATTTTTTCACATTCCACCCACCATATATTTGATACGTTAATTAATGAATTGTCTACTTGGTTGCTCCTAGGCCTGTCAACGGAGCGGATACGAAACGAATATATGACTATCCGTATCTGCTCCATTTTCCGATTCGAATTATCCAATTTTGATCCGCTCCGATTTGACTCAGATACGAAGCGAATATATGACTATCCGTATCCGCTCCGTTTTAAAATCCGAATTATCCGATTCAAATTTAAAAGTATATAAATATAATTATAAAATATTAAAAGTATATAAAATATAATTATAAAATGTCAAAAATATATATAATAAATTTTAAATTAAAATACAACTATAAAATATCTAAATTTCTCTATAATATCATTTATTTTATAATACATTATTTAAAAATATGTATTATATGATATATAATATTACGAACGGATATTTTTCTAAGCGAATATTATAATATCCGTATCCGCTCCGATTCGAATTCGGATATTATAATACGAATCGAAGCGGATCCGGATAATATCCGTATCCGTTGACAGTCCTAGTTGCTCCTTAATTGACCACTAGGTACCCATCTGTTTTCAACTTTTAAAACTTCGATGAAGAGGCATATAGATCTAAGTTTGGAGAGAAAGTTGTAACTCGCTCGTTTCACAAGCCTTCAGTGAAACCATGCAATAGCTACAAAAGAAACATACACTTTCCTAACAGCACTGCCCCATTTCCAGTTTGTCTATATTCTTTTGCCAATATGAAAGCGCCTGGGATCCTTGAAATCACCAGTTCCGACAGAAAACAACAACTAGGTCTCCCCCGAGGAAATCTGAAAGGTCAAGGAGATGACAACGTACGTGGGTGTCCCATCACAACGCGTACATAACACCTAGGCGCAGCTCCTAGCTATACAACTTTTATTTTCACAGTCAAAGGTGAAGAAAAACACTGCCTGTCCTCTTACTAATTATCACAAGTGGCGGAAGATCTAACTCCACAGGCGGTAAGAATGGAGTAAATAAGTGATCACTATTGACAATCTAAGGATCGAAGCTAGGTTTAAGTTTTTACCACCATGTAGGATCTGATTGGTCTAAGTCTGCTGAGGATAAGACTACTTAACGTACCTGCTAATCCCTATCCAAAGAGATGATGAGGTGCCTCTCCTCAACTGTTCCTTCTGGAAATTAAGTACAGGGCAATGCGTTGGATGCCTTGGATGATATGGGTTTGTTAGGGGGAAGACAGGTAAACTGACATTGATGGTTACCTGGTGGAAGGGGAGGACTGCTGCGGGGTTTCTTGTTTGGTGTTGTTGTTTGGCGATGAGGTCACCACACCCTTCAAGTCTTCTTCTCCGTTGCGTTGTCGCTTCCCCGTTGAAAGGTTTGGCAATAGATATATTGCTAGATGTACGCAAATGAAATCATGTGACATTGTGGGAAATTAAAGTTTCCATCATGATTGGCCAATCAAGCTGAAAAAATTAATAAATGCAGCAATCTACGTACGTACTTCAAGTAAAACAATTGATACTTTCTAGCCTATTCCTAGGGTTTCTGGCTGTCTGCCGGATTAATTGTGTGTCCATTTTGAATGCCTAATTCGTAATTATAACACCCCCAAAGCAGCAGTATGTAATTTGCACTCTTCCCAATTAAAGTTGAGGATCTCATTCCGGCGAACTTGGAAAATGCATGCATTACTAGAAGAGCCACATCGGTGTAAAGTTCAGCAGCCGATCGAATCATGAACACATGACATGACATCTTCCCTCAGAAACCCATGAATAACGAATCCGCTTATATATCCGGCCCTCCCCCCTGGAATTAAACCCTTGGTTTTAGGTCAATCAGCTGGTTAGCCGACGAATTTGATCGAGGCCCTTCTACAGTACGTAGAAGCAAGTTCTGTTTCCCGGCCCACAGAAGAAGCAAACATGCAGGAAGGCATATTGAAACGTACGTATAATCTTACGCGCAGGTGAATGGAGTCTGCCCCAGGGAAGAGAACCTTGAACCTATCTATAGCTTGCAAATACTAGAAGCCAAGCACATCGTGTAAAGTCCCAATGCAATATTCCAGTCCCGTTTCATTAAATTGTCGATCGCGCGTTGTCTTTTCTTATCCGTGTTTGTCAAGTTAGAGAGAGGTGTAGGTGACGATGGGATGTGGAAAAGGCTGTGGGAATCCGGAGACGAGTGAAGAGGACAAACCAGAAGGAGGACAGCAACAGCTTCTCCAATCCCGGCTTATTAATTAATCTCCTACATACATAAATTACTTACGGCGCGCCAATTAAGTCTTCCAACTTTTTGTAAACTAAATTCTCCTCGATTGGCTGTGGTATGAGGGCTGTGATCGGCTTGGTCATTCATTAAACTGTAATTTTTTCCTTGTGGGTAGTGCATTGCCATGGACCACAACCAAGGTCAATGCGAGGTGCTTGTTTTCTTATCCTTTTGCTCCACCTTCCTCCTCCCCCCACATTAAATTAATATTCAGACAGGGAAGGCTACTTGGTGGAGATCGAGGGCGGCGTTGTCCGAACCAATTTGTCAGCAGTACAGACGCAATTTTCTTGTCTACACCACTGCACTTTTGCATAGTTTCATCTTGAGATTGGTAGTTTGCTCCTCTCGGTTGAGATATTAATTACTAGCTAATTACATCATTATATATATATAGGGGTAATTGGTTGGAAGCTGCATATTCAATATCTGATTTTACGTACGCCCAGAGTCGTCTTCTCTTCTCCAAAAAGATCCTCTCAGTCCGTGTTTCATTAATTGTTTCGATTACATTAATAAAGTTATCTATTTTTTATTTTGTTCTTTAACTACTATGAGATTATTTTAAGAAATCGATCTCCTCACATTATACTGGCATGGATTCTATACGTGGACATGTAAATTTTGCTATTTTTCAGTTTTTTTCCTTATTCTTTAACTGAAGCAGTGTGCTCTCTCCAAACACAGTCGTTGACCACCTTAATTTCCGCTATATATAATCTTTTGATCGATAGCATATCTCATGTTATAACGAATTATTTTGGTATTATCCAATCATGTGCGCAGCAACTATATATATATATATAACTTTTTCTACCTGTAGAATATTCTCTCTCTCTCTCTCTCTCTCTCTCTCTCTCTATATATATATATATATATATATATATACACACACACACACCATCTTTCATATAATGAGCCCAGACAATGAAAAGAGAGAGAGAGAGAGAGAGAGAGAGAGAAAAGTTCATGACGACCGACACATAGAATCGGTGGATATCAACGGAAGAACTAATCAAACTAAGAGGGTGGTCATCACCCAAATCTCCTCGTCTCTGTTCTCATTCAGATTTCAAAGAGATACCAAGGAAAGACAAAATATAGGAGTCTCCCACCGGGTTGAATACTTTTCCTTTTTTTAATAGAATTTTTATTTATATAAAAAAGTTTTTACACACACACGAAAAAAAACAAAATCTGGGAGTTATGAAAGGCACACTGCAGCCATCTTTGATCTGACATGAAGAATTGAATTGGAGCCCCGTCTAACGGATGGGTGTCTAATGCTGGACAGCCTAACGCAACCTGCAAATTTTGTAACAAAATTCTTTCGCATCGAGTTGAAACAAGATTTGAAAATTTTCGATCACATAATTTCACTCTTTTTATTACCTTCTTTTTTATTTAAATTTTGATCATCGGATCACAAAATTGAATGAATGGTTGAGACATGCACTTTTCACTCGGATATTTTAATGGTAGTAAAAAGGATGACAAAAATTTAGCACCATTATTAATCGTACTGCTAGCTGATTCTATTCTCGGCTTTAAAATGGATATATATATTTTTAAAAATTTTTAAGTAGTGAGAGAATAATCGAGTTCAAATTCAGAATCTCTCCCAAACGAAATAAGATGACAAAACAACTACACTAGGATAGGACAGCTGATATTCGAATGGGTATATATATCAATTGCATCATAAGGCTCCATTCTCAAAATGTATATGAAACCAACGTCGATCCAACCGTGATGAGTTCGCTTAGATTTGGGAAAATCTCAGTAGGTGAGAACACGGAAACAACAGGTGTGCATGATCGAGTCGTCGTTCAAACAGCTTCCAAAAGGCTTATGGCCACACGGCGACGTCCCCCCTCGGGGAATCCAGCCGCGCGCGATGTAATCAGGGCCAGAGCTGGTTTTCGGTTTCTTCGTATGCATAAAAGGCTCGCGCATTGGTGAAAGTGTTCTCACGCCTTTACATGTAAAAAGCAGCAGGCAGACATTTGTACAGTTCTCTTTAGCTGTTCAAACTTCAAAGCACTAATAAGGATTGCTTGGACACCGAGACCGAGTGCGATCGAAAATAATTAAAAAAAAAGGTTAAACGGGAGAAGCTCTTTAATTTGTCCTTCTCTCGTAAGCATCACATCATCCCGTCTCTCTCTCTCTCTCTCTCTCTCTCTCTCTCTCTTACCATAAAGCTATTGACCTCTTCCTATATATAAAGCTCAGCACATGGCCTCGCTTTCTGCACACCTGACCTGACAGACCATATACTTCGCCTCCTGCCATCGGGGTCGATCGGGAATTCTGGGAGAAAGCAATTAAGAGATGGGGAGGGCTCCGTGCTGCGATAAGGCCAGCGTGAAGAAGGGCCCGTGGTCTCCCGAAGAAGATGAAAAGCTCAAGGCTTACATTGAGGAGCACGGCACCGGGGGCAACTGGATAGCTCTTCCTCACAAAATTGGTCAGTCCATGCCTTCCTCCTCTTCCCTCTCTCCCAGTTCTTCTCTCGCTCTCTGTTAACATTTCTGGGCATCTTGAAGCTCTCAGATGGTGTCCTTGTCTGTGGCTGTGGGTATATATATATATATATATATATATATATAGAGGTTAACTACGTACATAGAAAGCCAACCCTAGCTTTGGCAACTTCGTCTCTATCCTTCTCCATTTTTTCCCCTTTCCCCATCCTCTCTTCGATGACTGTGGCTAGATAATTCCCGACGTAACCAGCGTACCATATATATATATGAATGGAGAAGGATATACCCTTTTTTTGTCTCATTAAAGAGGGAACAATCGCTCTCTATCATAACCAAAGTAGATACTCTCCTCCATATATATTTCCATCTCTCTTATGATTGATGAACGTGCAGGTCTCAAGAGATGTGGGAAAAGTTGCAGACTGAGATGGCTGAATTATCTCAGACCCAATATCAAACATGGTGGCTTCTCCGAGGAAGAGGACAGCTTAATATGCAGCCTCTATATCAGCATCGGGAGCAGGTAAAACTATGATCTGCCCTCTTCTCTCTCTCTCTCACACAACACACAGAGCTAGTAGCAATTTCATCACTAATCAAAGCTTGCATTTGAACCCTTTTAGGTGGTCAATAATCGCAGCCCAGCTGCCAGGAAGAACAGATAATGACATCAAGAACTATTGGAACACCAAGCTGAAGAAGAAATTGCTGGGGAAGTGTAGAGAACCGCACTCCCGTCGCATCTCCTCTCCAAGCCTAGAAGAGTCCAAGGAGCCTGCGTACATGACTAACAATGAGAGGCCTCCTCACGCATTAAGCGCTTCAGCCCTGGAAAGAATGCAGCTCCATATGCGGCTCCATGGCCTCCACAGCTCGTTCTCCTTCCTCATCAATAACCCAGCGCCGTGGCCCAAGTTCCACCCGCTAGCAGATAGGATTCTCCAAAGCCAGCATGATGCCATGGACGTGGCTGCGGCTTCCGAAGGGCAACACATCCCTGACAGTAGTAACGCTACAATTGATACATCTCAAGGGGCTTCCTTCCCAAATAATCCCGAACCAGCTGCCACCTGCATGTCCGACAATAACCTAGGAGACCTTGATTATGGGTTCTCGTCGACGCCATCTAGTTCCATCGCTCTTAACACGGAGCAATCTAATGCTAGCGTCAATTCAGTATCAGGGTTGCAGGCAGAACTACATGACCTTCTTTATGGGAAGAACGGGTCGTTTGGAGGGCAGACTGGAGAGCAGCTACTGGGCGACCTCGACTGCTTCAGAGAAATGGATGCACAAAGAGGAGGCGCAGCTTGGTGGGCAGATATTGATGGTTTCGACGAGAAGTCGTCCTCGAGTTCTTGGGGCTCCACTCCGGTTATCCAGTCCGAGACAACGTTCCAGGAGTATATGCTCGGATGTGATGTCTAGTCATCATCCGGGGAAGAGATTAGAGAGAGGAAGAGAGAGAGAGATCTGACACATAACAGTCTATAGATTAACGATGTAAAAGATGTGTGAATAATAATGTAAATTTTGTCTCATATATCTCATTTCATCCCGTCGGTTTTTTTTCCCCCCTTCAAGTTGTCACAAAATCGTGCGGTATGCTGGTTATGTTGGAAATAGACAGTGTACAGGGACAACATCATGGCAATAAACGGACCACAGTAGATGCAATGCAAACCATAGTAAAATTACATAGGAGGTTGATTCAAATAAGGATAACCAAGAGGAATCAAACATAAGCATGATTGTTGAACAATTAAGTATGAAGGAATAAACAATTATATCTATCTAAACAACTGGATTAGTAGAAGCGCCTCAAAGAGACTCCCCTTAGAGAAGATATCGCCCCCACAAACACGGTGCGATAGAAATAGCGATCTTCCCCCAGGATACGACTACTAACACAAGAAACTTAAGCGCACTCTTAAGAATCTTGTAATAATTACTACACGAAAAACCTAAATCGCTTCTTTTAAAAAGGTTAGAAAGCATGCACCGAACACCGAAGAACAAGGGCTGCAAGTGTCCGCGAGCGTGCACAGCGACGAAGACGGTGGCGAACGCACGGGACGAAGACAGCAGCGATATCCGCGGGATGGCGCAAGGAGGAGCCGGAGACGAGAGCAAGAGAGCGACGTTGCGAGCGGTTCCTCTGTGAAGTCGAACAGACACGAAAAAAAAGTAGCAGTAATTAGGGTAATCCTAATTACTCTCCTTATGTGCCCCACGCCCGCGACGGTTCGTATCCGAAACGATAAGTTCGGAAACCCCTCTTTCTCTCCAAGGAAAGGATAGAATAGCAAAAAGAATTCCAAAAAGGTGCCAAGGCAAGCCGGCTGGACCCACACCTCACACACGCGCGCCCGCCCAGCCCAGCCCGGCCCGGCGCGTGCGTGCGTGTGATTGGATCTAGCTTACCTCCACTATGTCTATAAGACATAGTCCATGGGGTCCTAGGAACTATAAGGTCCCCTCACCTCTTTGTGTTTTCCAATGTGGGACTAATATCCCCATACAAAACACAACACTTGAGGTAGCACCCTTATGGAAAACCTTTGAGTTTCCCTTCCTTAGATATACTCCCAACCCCCCTTCAACCTAACATTCCCCCACAAACTCAAGGTTTGATAAAAGGGAACAAACAGAAGAGATATGAACAAATCATGCTTTCAGTAAAGGTACCTTTCGGGTTTGAACCTTCACCTAAGTGTTCTAATTTTCACCCCCCCACAGAATCGAAGTGAATTAAATCTTGAACTTGATCCTTTATGTGAAGGGCTACTTATTAGAAAACAACATGAAATAAGGTTCTATTGGTAGCAAAAAGTAACTGGCACTTTAAAGGCCATATGCCCAATCCTGTTTCATGAGTACTTTCAAGAATAACCCAATTCTTTAACTGCGGCCTCACAGTTGTACTCATATAGGTGGGCTTCTCCAAGGATGCACTGCAAACATCCTGCCTTACCAGGCTTGAACCCATTAAAAGTATACAACTTAACCTTAACTTGCAGTAACAGGCACTAGATTGTTTAGGATTACAGGGGAGGAACTCAGATACAAAGTATCTATTTAAACAAGTGCCTTCCAGTCCTCTCAACAGCTTGTTATTACCACATTGAACCTTCTTTGTAGGATCTCTACTCAGATAGGTTGGGTTGCCACTGCAGGAGAACAACTGATGGGTTTCAGTCCCATCCCCATCCTAAATTTTTGGACTTGACTCTTGTTAAGTCCTTTAGTCAGAGGATCAGCTATGTTGTCCTTGGTACCAACAAAATCCACAGCTATCACTCCCTGAGACACTAATTCTCTTACAGACTTAAGTCTGAGTTGAATATGTCTCCTTTCTTTTTGATTGTACTTTGAACTTTTAATCTTGGCAATTGTGGTCATATTATCACAATGCACAGATATCGCAGGTATAGGCTTACTCATCAGAGGGAGTTCAGAAAGAAGACCCCTGATCCATTCAGCCTCCATACCAGTAGTATCCAAAGCACACAACTCAGCCTCAAAAGTAGACCGAGACAAGATGGTTTGTTTAGTTGACCTCCAGGCAACTACACCACCTCCCAGGGTAAAGACATACCCTGTGACACCATTGCTCCCTGAGTTTTCAGCTATCCAGCTTGCATCACTATATCCCTCAAGTACAGCAGGGAATTTCTGAAAATGCAAGCTTAGGGTCATGGTACCCTTTAGGTACCTCAGCACCCTATCTAAGCCTTCCCAGTGAGTATGGTCAGGACAGCTTGTGTATCTACTGAGTTTAGACACAGCATATGAAATGTCTGGTCTAGTACAGTTTGCAAGATACATTAAGCTTCCTATAACCTGAGAATACCGCAATTGAGACACAGGATCACCACTCTTATTCTTGCAGAAAATTCTAGAAGGATCATAGGGTGTACAGACAGCTTTACAATTCTGATAGCCAAATTTCTCTAAAACCTTCTCAACATAGTGAGATTGAGAAATTGCTATTCCTTCAGCTGATCTAATAAGAGTCAGCCCCAGAATCACATTTGCCTCACCCATATCTTTCATTTCAAATCTGCTACTTAAGAATGATTTGGTCTCAGTTATGATTCCCAAACTGCTTCCAAACAACAAGATATCATCTACATATAGGCACAAGATTACAAATTCATTACCCTTAACTTTGTGATAGATACACTTATCAAACTCATTGACTATAAAACCAAATGATATGATAGTCATATCAAATTTTTCATGCCATTGCTTAGGAGCTTGTTTCAAACCATACAGAGACTTTACAAGTCTACAAACTTTATTCTCACTATCCGGAGCCACAAATCCTTCAGGCTGATCCATATAAATCTCTTCATCAAGATCACCATTAAGAAAAGCAGTCTTGACATCCATCTGATGGACAAAGAGATTATGTAAGGAAGCCAGTGCTACAAGCACCCTGATTGTGGTTATCCTAGTGACCGGGGAATAGGTATCAAAATAATCTATTCCCTCCATTTGTTTGAAACCCTTAGCAACTAGCCTAGCTTTATACTTGTCAACGGTTCCATCTGGTTTTAGTTTCTTCTTAAAGACCCATTTGCATCCAATGGTCTTTGAACCAGGAGGAGGATCAACTAACACCCAAGTGCCATTAGCAAGAATGGAATCCATCTCACTCTTAATGGCATCCTTCCAATGCCTAGCTTCAGCTGAAGCCATGGCATCTCGAAAGGTGGGAGGATCACCCGTGATCTGGAAAGTGACAAAATCACTACCATAATCCTTGGCAACCCTTAGTCTTTTACTCCTTCTAGGTTCAACATCTTCTTGATCATCAGCATCAAGATTAGGTCCGGATGCATCAGCCCCCACATTAGTCATTCTTTCCACATGTTCTGGAATAGAATCAGATGTAGAGGCAACAGTCTCAGAAGACAAATGTTGAGTCAAACCAGTCTTCATGGGAAAAACATTTTCGAAGAACGTGGCATCACGAAACTCGACTATGGTGTTAATATCTATGCCAGGAATTTCTGATTTGACAACCAGAAACCTGTACGCATAGCTATTTTCAGCATAGCCTAAGAAGACTGCGTCAACTGTCTTAGGTCCTAGTTTCTTTCTCTTGTGCTCAGGAACAAGTACCTTTGCAAGGCACCCCCACACTTTGAGAAATTTCAAACTAGGTTTCCTATGTCTCCAAAGTTCAATTGGACTACTATCTCTATGTTTCAGGGGAATATGATTCAGAATAAGGCAAGCCGTATTCAAAGCTTCCCCCCACATATACTTTGGTAGTCCCGAGCTCTGCAGGAGAGAGTTGACCATGTCAATGAATACCCTGTTTTTCCTTTCTGCTATCCCATTAGACTGAGGAGAGTATGGGGCAGTTGTTTCATGAATAATGCCATGATCTTGGCAATATTCCACAAACAAACTTGAAGTATACTCTCCTCCTCTATCAGACCTCAACCTTTTAAGAACTTTGCCAGATTGTGTTTCTGCTTCTTTCTTAAAGATGATAAACTTTTGCAAAGCCTCATCCTTAGATCTAAGCAAATACACATAACAGTATCTACTACAGTCATCAATAAAGGTAATGAAATACTTTTTATGATCCCTAGTCAACACACCATTAAACTCACAAATATCTGAGTGCACCAGATCCAGAATTTCTGAATCTCTAACCACAGAATGAAAGGGTTTTCTGGGTTGTTTAGCCTGTACACAGATATCACATTTCTTAGTTTTATCAACAGTATGTTCAGGAATCAATTTCAGGTTCATCATACGTTTCAAGGAATTGAAATTAAGATGACCTAAACGAGCATGCCACAATTCAGATGAATCTATAACATTATAAGCAACAGGAACAGAAGTAGAAACGGAAGCATTAACATCCACATTTCTGTTCATCACATGATCCACAAAGATTTTAAACAAACCATCAGAAAGATAACCTTTTGCAATAAAAGTCTTCAAATAGAGTATGACAACCTTATTACATTTAAAGTTCAGTTCATAACCCTCTCTTACTAACACAGAACCAGATAAAATGTTCCTCTTGACACTAGGAACATGGTACACTAAGGAAAGAGTAAGAACACGCCCTGAAGTAAACTTCAGGCTCACACGTCCAACTCCTAGCACCCTAGCTGTACTCCCATTTCCCATTGTCACGGAGCGATCATGGATTTCCTGATAAGACACAAAATTAGCCCTGTCAGCACATAAATGCACATTGGCTCCAGTGTCTACCAGCCATTCATTTGGTTCATAAATAGTAAACAACTGAGGATTAAGAGAAACATACTCCATACCAGAAGAAGATCCACCGGTCACTACATTGACCTGTGCTGGGACATCATGGATCAACAGGGCCCTGTTCAGCACATTTTCTTTCTTTTTGGGACATTCATTGCGCATATGACCCTTATCACCACATGTCCAGCACTG
The DNA here is from genome assembly GCA_022559845.1 of Amorphophallus konjac. Taxonomy (NCBI): domain Eukaryota; kingdom Viridiplantae; phylum Streptophyta; class Magnoliopsida; order Alismatales; family Araceae; genus Amorphophallus; species Amorphophallus konjac. Next base: position 35,136 of record JAHNEJ010001415.1, on the reverse strand, counting down.
TCCTAGCACCTTCTTCTTCTTTATCTTTCCTTTGGGTTTCATCTGCACAGTGGAATCAACCTTGGCCTTTCCTTTTAAATCTTTACCCTTCTGTTTCATTACTAAGTTTGCACTTGCATCTACAGGCATTTTGGGCTTTTCCTTTCTATGTTCCTCCTCAATAGCTATTGCCCTCATCAAATCATCAAGAGAAATGGCCCCTTTTCGATGCTTTAGGCCCATGCCAAAATCCTCCCAGGATCTAGGCAACTTCTCTATGATGCACATGACTTGGAGCTTTTCAGGCATTTTCATTTCTGCCTCAGCCAAACCATGGAACATAAGAAGAAGCTCATGTGCCTGCTCCCCTATAGATTTATTCTCGACCATTTGGAATTTAAGGAACTTGCCAACGGAGTACTTTTCCAGACCTTGGTCCTCGGTATTGTACTTCCGATCAAGTTCATTCCACAGAGCTTTAGTAGTGTTGAAGGTGGAGGTACTATAGACATCAAACAGGACATCTGACAGTGCAGTTAGAATGCACACATGTCCTAACCTGTCTCTATTAGTCCACTCTTCAACCCTCCTAGTACTCTCGGGGTCGTTTTCATCTATCACAGGGGGGTCCGATTCTATCAATGAGATTAGGCCAACCATGGTGAACCACATCTTCATGCGTTGTTGCCAACGCTTAAAGTGTTGCCCGGAAAACTTCGCGGGCATCCCAGACATGTCCACCCTGTTTCCAAAACTCATCGAAGACGACGATGCCATGAAGGATATCTTCTCTAAGACTGTTGGAAATAAACAGTGTGCAGGGACAACATCATGGCAATAAACGGACCACAGTAGATGCAATGCAAACCATAGTAAAATTACATAGGAGGTTGATTCAAATAAGGACAACCAAGAGGAATCAAACATAAGCATGATTGTTGAACAATTAAGTATGAAGGAATAAACAATTATATCTATCTAAACAACTGGATTAGTAGAAGCGCCTCAAAGAGACTCCCCTTAGAGAAGATATCGCCCCCACAAACACGGTGCGATAGAAATAGCGATCTTCCCCCAGGATACGACTACTAACACAAGAAACTTAAGCGCACTCTTAAGAATCTTGTAATAATTACTACACGAAAAACCTAAATCGCTTCTTTTAAAAAGGTTAGAAAGCATGCACCGAACACCGAAGAACAAGGGCTGCAAGTGTCCGCGAGCGTGCACAGCGACGAAGACGGTGGCGAACGCACGGGACGAAGACAGCAGCGATATCCGCGGGATGGCGCAAGGAGGAGCCGGAGACGAGAGCAAGAGAGCGACGTTGCGAGCGGTTCCTCTGTGAAGTCGAACAGACACGAAAAAAGAGTAGCAGTAATTAGGGTAATCCTAATTACTCTCCTTATGTGCCCCACGCCCGCGACGGTTCGTATCCGAAACGATAAGTTCGGAAACCCCTCTTTCTCTCCAAGGAAAGGATAGAATAGCAAAAAGAATTCCAAAAAGGTGCCAAGGTAAGCCGGCTGGACCCACACCTCACACACGCGCGCCCGCCCGGCCCCGCCCGGCCCGGCGCGTGCGTGCGTGTGATTGGATCTAGCTTACCTCCACTATGTCTATAAGACATAGTCCATGGGGTCCTAGGAACTATAAGGTCCCCTCACCTCTTTGTGTTTTCCAATGTGGGACTAATATCCCCATACAAAACACAACACTTGAGGTAGCACCCTTATGGAAAACCTTTGAGTTTCCCTTCCTTAGATATACTCCCAACCCCCCTTCAACCTAACAGGTTATCACTATAATCATCTCAGACAGTGGTTCTACCGTACGCAATGAAGTCTGTGCATGAGAGTGTCCTCTGACTGTGTTAATTAGTGTTAGGAGAGCTAGCCCTTAAAAGAGAACAGCCTAGCTAGGTTTCTCTCCCTTCAATTCAGCTTTTGAGGACAAGTATGCATATTTAATGACTCAGCTGCAACAGCTCTGAGGATTATAATTAGGATTCCGAAAATTAAGCATATTTTTTTCTTCTGGATTAAATTTATATGATTTATCTGTGGGTCGATAGAATACGATATCAGATCCATCCTGCAATATTCCAATGTCTTCATTAAGGGCGTCCAATGATAAAAATGAGCGCTCAACCTTATGCTTAATTACGTTGTAATAACCAGCAGGGATGCAAAATGTTGCCTATTGGGTTGGGTACTAATTAACCGTGTTTTTATCCTTGTTTTCAGAAATAGCCATAAAATTGACAATAATTAATAAAAGGTTAAGTTATCATATATATGGAACAGCATGATTCGACTCATGGGAAAACTATAATCACCGATAGTGAGTCCTAACTTATAACTTGGTAGTTTATTACTCCTCTGTGCACCGGAGAGTTTGTGAGTTCAAATCTTACAAAGGTTAATGGGAGTTGTAAATTTTTCCATCTTTGCTCTTAACTTATCTATCAAAAAACATATAATAATCGATAGTGAGACTGACATACCTAAAGCACGGGTATGTAAAACTCTACTACTGTCATTGGTTATTCAACTTGATTATTAATTAATTAATTAAGGCAAATATGATTGAATTATATGTTAAACCGTCAGTTATATTTACATGTACACAAATTTGTCTATGGTATGAACGGATAGTTAACTATAATATATGTTTTTTTTTAAAAGCCCTACCGAGTGGAAGATGAAGGGGTATCCATCATCGCACCACTAGGAGGCGAATCTTATTAATAAAAGTAAAAATTAAACTTACATCAGGCGGATGCTAGACATACCTTGTTTATCCAATCGAGCAGCACCTTTAGTATTTTTAGATAGCTCATGTCGTGGAAAAAATGAATTACACTTGGTGGAACAAGCTAAAGATGCTAAACAATCAGTAACCGAATTTGCTTCTCTAAAGATATGGGTGATAGAGTACTGCCGGGGGAGAATACTCCAAATTTCTCTGACATAACTGAATATTAACCAAGGGCACTGAATTTTTTTAGCAACACTCTGCACAAGAATTTTTGAATCGCATTCAATAAGGACAGGGTGACTAGTAACAGTGAGAAGATATTTGATGCCATCCAAGAGTGCCCTTGCTTCTGCAATAATGATGCTTGATTGACCATAGAAGTGAGAGAAGGCAAGCAATACCATTCCCTTAGAATCCCTTATAACCCCACCGCCACCTGATTCACCCGTCCACTTGCATGAGCCATCAGTATTGATCTTGATGAAAGGTCACGGGGGACATCTCCATTTGATGATTTTAACCCGAGGTTTTTTTGAGCCAGCAATCTTCAGACCAATAGCTTCTAGAGAAATCCTCCTGCTGTAATTACTTTCCTTAAGATCAGATATAGCATAACTTTGCCTAACCTGTGCCAAAATTTTGTGAAGCAGACATTGTTTGGATATGATTTTCCCATCATATCTCGATTGAAGCCTAAATCAGCATATGGTCTTTTCTCTCTTGCTGTTATCTCGATTGAAGCTTAGTTAAATGTATGAACTGCATATTCTTCATGAACTTATGGAACTCAAACACATATTATAGTTAAAAGAGATGGATACATATGGACAATGTGTGTATTGTTTGAATGGCCACTTTAGGGCGCATGCTGTTCACGGTGGATCTTCAAAACTTCCCATGGAGCATGTTTTTGGCAGACATTAATATTTAGTTTCTTGACTTTTATATATGTAATTAATTTTCATTCAGGGGATGCTAGAGCGTAACGTCATTAATTAATATTTCGACTTGGTAGTTAAGCAGCATTGGTTGTGCTCTACGGTCCCTCTTAATTGCTAGACTGAACTTATTGATTGGTTTTAGGGTTTTGCATATTGAACTCAGATTAATCATCATAGGTAAATCGCCAATTTTAATATTGGGGAAGACAATACTTGTGTCGACAAAAACTTTCTGTGTCTGTTCTTCCCTGTTGAAATAGACATATTACGTACGTATTATCTATGTGGCAGAAATGAATCTGCATATGTGCGAGAAGGAGTGGGAACTAGTCCTACATTCATACTTATTATATACTTTGTTTTTCGCATGGAAACATCATACTGATTATTTAGAATTGCATGTCAGAAGTAAATCGCTGTTTTCTCTTTATCGGAGAAAAATAAAGTCCGGCAATTAATGGCTAAAGTATTTTTTTTAAATTACTAATAATTAACTGGGTACGATAGCATCTCGATGGTAATAAGCTTGCTTCTGCGCACGGTGCCATACGTGTCCTGTGCAGGCATTCATGTGGCTGTGGCCGTAGGGTGCCAAATTTTGGCCCATGTATTTCTCGGCCCACGTAGAGCTGAGAAATCGGGAGCTCATTTTAAATTCGGGCTCCGTGTGACCCTCGGCCCATGCAAACTTCTCTCGCTGGTCTGAAATCAAAATTATATTTTTCCTCGATTTTTCATTTAGGTGTTTTTTTCCTTGGCAACTACAAAAATGATTAAGAATGCGATAAAGCATAATCTTCCATTAATTTCTTAACGTTTTGATATGTTGTACGTGGATACTGGGGCTTTATAACACAATCAACCTATATATACCACCCATTTGAATTCCTCCGGCTTCGTTTTTCAATTCAGTGGGAGTCTTAAGCAAAAATTTAAGAATTTTAAAACCGATGACCGTAAACTAAAAAGCTACAACGTCCCACAGTGCGCCACAGAAATCAGAAACACAAACGCACGTACTTTTCTTTGAGCAAAACGTAACGTCAGAAAACGAGACAAAATAATGTTTAAATTAGATGATTAAGAAAAAAGTTTCTAATGATTAGGATTTCTCACACGCCGCAATAACTAGTGAATAATTAATGACAGGTTAATCATCATTGGCATATGTCCAATTAAGCAATGTTAAAAATCGTGAGTCCAGAGAATTATCTTCCCCAACTTTTATCTGTCGCCTACGATCGAGCAGAACAGTACAAGAACGATCTTTTCTTGGTAAAAGCAAGAGGTCTTGTAACTCTCTCTCTCTCTCTCTCTCTCAAACACTCACTCACAACACATGCAGGTAAGAGGTCTTGAACTTCCTGCTTATATATATATGAGCCATGACCATGAATGCTTCTTTGCTTCCCTTCTTTACATGTTCTGCTTTAGTGTTCTTCCTACAGACTTCGTCAAATCAACGGACAAGATCAATTTGATGCATCCTCGTTCATCTCAACGGTATGTAACAGCCAGTTCTCGGTTTACCATTGAGGACGACGCGTCCATAATTCTCTTCTCTAGCTACAGTACTCAATCTACTAGTTTATAATTATACTACTTGTCTGATCAAACAACGGGATACCTCAATCCGTGAACACTTACAAATTCGACCCCCAAACTAACTACCACTGGACTAAATTTAATAATCATACATAGGATGTGCCCAATTGATCTACTCATAAAATCTTCCATGAGTAACAGATCCGCTCTCCAACAAGGGAACATTCTTTAGGACTGTCACAAAATGGTGGGATAAGCACACTACTACTTCTTCTTCTTCTTCTTCTTCTTTAATATCTCAAAGCCACACCACAACTTGGATTATTTCTTGCTGCTAAATGCCTCAAATTCGCACATCAATGACTACGTATTGTGATGCTGTCAGGGCTGGGAACTCAGATGATGGTGTCTCTCGACCACAGTGTGAAGAGCTTGCTCTGTAGCCGCAAACCACAGTGTGAAAATCGGTGGGCTGAATGCCCAACAACCTCCCCCTTCATCTCATAACGGAGGCTGTCCCGTGACTTCTTAGTGTGTAGTCATGCCGACCAGTCGTCGGTAAATCTCTTGCCTTTCTTTTGGCAAAGTCTTCGTCAACATGTCTGTCCCATTGTCATCTGTGTGAACTTTCTGGAGCTTCAGTTGCTTCTCTTCAAACACATTTCTAATCCAGTGGTATCTGACATCTATGTGCTTTGACTTGGAATGAAGAGTTGGGTTCTTGCATAGGTGGATGACGCTTTGACTGTCACATTACACCACATAGCTTTCTTGTTTCAGCCCCAATTCATGTAAGAATTCTTTCATCCACAACATCTCTTTGTAAACCTCTGTAGCAGCAATATATTCCGCCTCTGTGGTAGAGAGCGTAATACACCTTTGTAACCTGGATTATCATGAAACAGCCCCCCTGCAAAAGTAAGAACAAAACCTGATGTGGACTTCCTTATATCAATATCTCTTGCCATATCTGCATCTGTGTAACCTGTCAGAACAGGTGGTCCACCCCCAAAACTTAAACAAATTTTGGAGCTACCCCTGAGATATCTAAAGATCCACTTCACTACTGCCCAATGCCCCTTTCCTGGATTTGCAAGAAATCTACTAGCAACACCCACTGCATACGCTATATCCGGCCTCGTACATACTATTGCATACATCAGACTTCCGACTGCTGAAGCATAAGGGGTTTTTTGTATTTTCTCATTCTCCTCTTCATTTGTTGGACTCTGCTCTGAGCACAACTTAAAATGACCTGCAAAAGGAGAACCAACTGGCTTTGCATTGCGCATACTAAACCTGTCCAATACCTTCTCAATATATTTCTCCTGTGACAACTATATTTTCTTGGCTTTTCTGTCACGAGAAATCTGCATGTCTAGTATTTACTTTGCTGGCCCCATGTCCTTCATTGCAAAGGACTTGCTAAGTTCCTTCTTCAGCCTATCAATCATAGACATATCTTTCCCAAGGATAAGCATGTCATCAACATATAATAAGAGAATAATGAAATTCTCACCAAACCATTTGATGTATACACAATGATCTGAAGCCGTTCTTTTGTATTCATTTTCAGCCATAAATGAATCAAACTTCTTGTACCACTGCCTTGGAGCTTGCTTCAGCCCATACAAGCTCTTTCTCAATCTGCAGATAAAATTTTCTTTACATGTGACTTTGAATCCTTCTGGTTGCTCCATATACATTTCCTCTTCTAAATCACCATGGAGGAAAGCTGTCTTCATATCCAGCTGCTCAACATCCAAGTCCAGACTAGCAGCAAAACCTAGAGCAACACGAATAGAAGACATTTTTACAACAGGAGAAAAAATTTCTTCAAAGTCAATACCTTGCTTTTGACCAAAGCCTTTTACAACCAATCTGGCCTTATATTTTGGTTGAGAACATTACTCCTGAGTCTTCAATTTGAAAACCCATTTCTTCTTCAATGCCTTTCTTCCCTTTGGTAGTTGCACCAAATCATAGGTGTGATTTCTGGCAACGAACTGAGAAGTAACAATGCCTGTAACTCATCATCAAGAGACATCTTCATAGAGGATAATTGGTTAGTGATACTCTGCATTTCATTCAAATGCTCAGCAATAGAAGTGCCCTCTTTAAACTTCAAATTGACAAGTTTTCTAATCAGGAAAACCTTATTTCCAGCTATTTTTCTTTCATAAAGACCCTCCAACTTTTTCCATAGAGAGTGTGCAGAACTCTCAGTGGAGACATGATGAAAAACACAATCATCAAGCCATTGTCGAATAAACCCGACAGTTTTTCGATCTAACATTTTCCAGTCATCGGGTGACATTGTTGCGGGCTTTCCACTATCTCCTTTCAATAGACCATACAGATCCTTGCAATACAAGAGATCCTCCATTCTTGGTTTCCATATCATCCAGTTGTTTCTGTTTAAACTAATCATGCGGGATGAGTTACCGGCCTCCATGTTCATACACAAATAATCAAAACTGATCTAAACAACCTGTATGTGGCTCTGATACTAGTTGATGGGAGTGAATACCCGACTTATGTGTACGAGCAAATCTAGAATGACCGGATAACGCAGCGGAAAATTCAATCGGAACACAACCACATGAAACAGCATGATTTACGTGGAAAACCCCTCCAATGCGAAGGGGAAACATCACGGGCAAGCCACAGGAGAAAACTTCACTATGAACAATAATGAAAGTACAAATAACTCAAAGTCTCTTGTCAAGACTTGAGTTGGAATTACAAGAGAGCAACTGGGATATAAACACAACTGAACTCTCCTACTCGATCACGGCAGAACACACTGCAAACCTGATCTTCCATGTAATGAGAACCATGTTCAATTGATGAAGATCTTCCCTGCTCTTCACCTTCTCCTCTAGCAGCACCTTCTTCCTCGGAGCTACAGTAACCCCTTTCCTTCACCCTTGATGGCCTCCTAGATCTCACCTTGGATCTAAGGGTTTAGACCCCAATGAGATGTTATATATCTCTATGGTGGTCAAGAGACAACCCAACATCTAGATCCACCATTCCTGGCATGTCCCATGACTTTTGGATTAAACAAACCAAGGAACTCACTTGATCTCGGACATGGGAACAAAGGTCAACAAAGTCTGTCTTGGGGTTGGCGGTCGACCGGACCTACAGGGGCGGTCGACCGGAAATTCTCAGATAATAGTGTTTTAACTCCCTGGAAAAATTGGTCGACCTGAAGTAACCCGGCGGTCGACCGGTTCCGGTCGACCGAAAATTCCCGGTCGATCGACCGGTGGGCTGAATGCCCAACAATGGTGCCATATCTAATTAACAAGAAAGGGAACTCCAGATATTGATCAATCTTTTTCGGCATTCTCCGAGACAGTGAATGTTCAAATCTTTTTTATATGGAAGCACAAGCAATCCCGCCGCATTTCACAGTGTTGACATTATAACTTTCTGATCAGCTGAGCCCAACATGATATCTCAGGCCTTGTGAAGAGATCCAAGCAACCAGTGAGAGTTGTTGGTCTGAGGCTTTCACTTGTTTTATCCGTAGTTGATTTTGTTGTATTATTAGATGGTTCTAGGTCCAGAGATAAGCCTACACATGGGCCGCTTGTGGTGGATGTGAACCCACAAGCTGTACACACGACGTCTGATCTCAGAACACCAGAGAAAGCCTCACGGATCACTCGGGCAAGGGCAGGCATTCCAGGGGCTCCGGCGGACCACTCGAAGGGCTCCGGCATTTCAGGCTCTGGCGGACCACTCGCAGGGGCAGGGCAAGCATTCCAGGGGCTCCGACGAACCACTCGCAAGGCTCCAGTGTTCCAGGCTCACTCGCAAGGGCTCTAGCGTTCCATGCTCTGTCGTCTACCTTCGTGATGCCTTACGAGGCTCTTGCAGGTGTTCCAGGTATAGATAGGTGCAATGGCAGAAGGCGGAGCACAGTCAGTAGTCAGGTCTCCCAACGGTTCCTGCGTTCGCAGGGTTACCTGATTGTTTGGATTCCTCCTTCCAAGATGAAAAGCGCTATCTATAAATATATATATATATATATATTCTCCATATGTTAATTGTCCATACCATTAATTAGTCATATATAGCACTACAATATTCCATTGATTTGTACCTTGATTGTCTCGCATGCGAACGTGGAGAATTTCCATTAAGTCCTTAATTCGACCAAAAAGAAAGAAAGAATAAACTTCGGCGAAACAAACAAACAAACAAAAAGAAAACTTAAACACACATGCGACCGGCACGCACGTGCGGGGCGGGCGGCCCCCGTACGTCAAGCGCTGGAGACGATCCTCGCTAGCGCGAGGAGGCCCTCTGCCGAGCTACCGCCGGGCCGTACGGCCACCCTCGCCGCCTCCCCCAACACGCAGACCCTCTCCTTCATCTTCTTTCCCTCCTCGCTGCTCAGCACCGCGCCGAGCGCCCCCGCGACGCCCCCTCTGGTCATCTTCCGTCCTTCGAGCTCGACCCCGACCCCCCACAAGCTTGACACGGTCCGGGCGTTGAGCAGGTGGTCGCCCAGGAGGGGCCGGCACACCATGGGCACCCCTCCCGCTATACTCTCCACCACCGAGTTCCATCCGCAGTGGGTCACGAACGCGCCCACCGCTGCGTGACCCAGCACTTGCGGCTGCGGCGCCCACCCCACAACCAGTCCCCGCCCCCGCGTCCTCTCCAGGAAACCCGCCGGCAGGTGGGCGCGCAGCTTCTCCTTGAGGGACCACAGGAAGGGCGCGCCGCTGGCTTCTAGCCCCTCCGCCAGCTCCCCCAGCTCGACCGCCGGGGGGGGCATCACCGTGCCGAAGCTGACGTAGGCCACCGCGCCGTGGCGCTGCCGGTCGAGCCAGCGGAGACACCCGGAGGGGTCCGAGTCCAGCTCGGGCTGCGGCGGCCGGGGAAGGCAGAGGAGGGTGAGGGGTCCGACCAGGAGGCAGTCCTTGAACTTGGTGCGGAAGTCGTCGGTGAGGGCGAGGTCGAGCCCTTCGAAGGAGTTGATGGCGACTGCCGCCGCGCGGGGCAGCTCCTGACCCATGCGGTGGAGGTGGCGGGCGAAGACGGAGTTCAGGTTACCAAAGACGACCCCTTCCGGGAGGTCGCGTGCGCGCACGCCGGACATGCCCGGGAGGAAGCAGAGGTCCGCGTCCCCCTTGTGAGCCATGGCTGCTCCATTAGACAACAGAAAGTAGACAACGTTAGAAGCCTGACGACGCTGTGACACCTCTTCAGCGTTAAGCGAGCACACACTGCATCGAGGTGGAGAGAGAGAGAGAATTGCTGTAGTGGTAAAGGCCTACCTTCTTCTCCGACGCCGATGATGTGCCTGAGGTCGTCAGTGTAGAGGTGGGCCGACAGGCCCCGGGGCCCCCCAGCCCACAGCGGCACCCACGCCACGCCCGCCCCCATCTCCTCCGCCAGGTCCGCCGCGAACCATAGGAAGGCGTCGCTCACCACGCAGCTTATCCTGGGCCCGCCCGTACTCTTCACCACCTTATCCATGCCCTCCCGGAAGTTCCCCGGCGTCACCTTCATGAATAGCTCGATCTGCTCCTCCGGATTCCGCAGGTCCACGGTGAACCCCGCCGGGAGACCGTCCGGCACGTCGTAGAGCCTCAGGTTCGGCGGGGCGCCGTCCCCGGTGGGGAGCGAGGCGTTGGACTTGGCGGAGCTGAAGAAAGAGAAGCAGACGCCGGGTAAAGCAGCGGCGAGGCCGCGGGCGAGGGCGTGGAGTGAGGCGGCGTGGCTGCCGAAGGGGAAGGCCAGCATCGCCACGTGGGCCTGCTGCTGCTGCCCGTCGGAAACCATGGCGGCGTGCTTGGGGTGTGATGTTTAGGTTGAGGTCGGGACGGGAAGCGGCGTGCAGGGAAGGGGGAAGCGATCGAGCAAGGTTGGCACGGAGGGAGCTCGCCACCCCTGCGGGGATGTATACGGGGGGGGGGGGGGGGGGGGGGGGGGGGGGGAAGACTGGTCGTTCCGACCGATGGTTGGCTGGAGGACGGAGCACGACCGGGGTTAGCTCGTGGCACCTACCGGGCTTAATAACAATATTATATGACACCAAATAATTAAATGTGATTTCTTGTTTACCAGTCACTTCCTTTTTCACGATCCACGTCATTTCATTCTTCAAATTTATTTTACGTAAATTTTTGCTCTAATATTTAACAAAGTCTCTCCACCAATACTTCGGTTATAAATAAAATTGCGTGGAAATTCCTCCTAAATTCGTATGTACATGCATACCCTCCATATTTGAACTAAGTAGCATGTATGTCCCCAACTGCCATCAACAGACCTTAAAATCTGATCCCAATAAACGATGAATATTTCATATGAGGAGGGGGAAATTTAGGTCTATTGTAGCCCATGATCAACCGGCTCACAGGTCAGGAACGTTGTCGATGAAATTTCACTCGGGACTGACCCAGCCTACGGGCACATACTCCGTGTACGTGCGCACTCTACATGTCTCGAGGCCCCCAATCGGGTGATTGTCATCACCACAATCGCAAAGATTATCCCAACAAATATTGGGTCTCCACCCACATAGTCGGGACACTCGTCGTGACGCCGCCTTTACGCAGAGAGTGGGAGAGTGGGTAACAGACGATCTCATGATCCGGTAACCTATTACTTCACTAATCATGACTTTACTTAGTCAGGGAATGAATACGTTCAAGATAAATTCTAGTCAGGGAACAGATACGCTCAAGATAAATCATATAAATAAGACCCTGGGTAGACGACCAGGGATATGCAATTAGCATATAGTGAGTCCCCATATTCCAAAATGCTTATTCTCTTCCTCAAGCACTCCTCCTCTCATCCGAGCACTTCTCTCTACGATCTCAATCTCTTTCTCCCTTGCCCGAGCACCTTGTTGACTAAATCATCGGAGGGTTGTCCTATGAGATCTCACCCATGACTCTTTCTTATGTGTTTATTCAGTTGTTGCAAATTTATTCGTGGTGACGGATCTCTCTCGCATTCAAGAAATCATAAAAGTGTGACACAAGATTCGAGATACCATATTTCATTCTTAGAGCTTCTCGAACCTTCTTGCATCGCAAAGCTTTGGACGCCATGCTACCTACAGCCTATCTTGGAGCACAAGGCAGCTTCCACTTGTGCGGTTGTGATGTCACCGCCATCATGCCAACGTCCCTTCGCCTCTGGGGAAGCGAGAACGAACAACGAGAGTATGCCTCCCTAGCTCGACTTTCCTGCTAAGTGAACAGGCGGTGGTGATCGATCTTCTAGTCGGCAGCTCGATCTGAGCCGTCGAAGCGAGAGGAGCGTGCTGCCGTTTTTGGTCTTAAAAGGACTGGGAAGAGCTTGAGGAGGCACTTCTGCCTCCTTCTCCCCCGATGTCGGTGCTTGCTGCTTCCTGCTTTCTCTTGTCTCCAGTGAGATTTCCATCTCCTTCCTTCTTCCTGTCGCATCGATGGCCCATTGTAGGAGGATTCTTCTCTCCCAGGAATCTGAGCATACCAATGCCACAGAGGAGAACTGTGAACGTGCTCTGAGCACATCTGAAGCTCCGCCCAATCCTTCCTCGTCCTTTTTTCAATGTCTCCTACTACGTCGTCTTAGGTATGTGGACACACTTATTTTTATCTATTTATTTTATTAGTTTATTTGCTTCATTTATTTGTCTATTTAGTGCGTGGACGTGCCAGTCACAGAGTGACGGTTTATTCGGGCTCCGAGGGAGCCCTTGGTGCGCTCCGTCTGATTGATCAGATGAAAGTGAGTGTCGTGTCGGGACCAAAATCTGCCGTGCCATGAAGGTCACAACGTTAATTACATCTCCCGAGAGGGAAGAACACCCTTGATTAATCGCCAAGAAAAAGGGTCATACGGCCTAGAGAATTATGCTAATGAGATAAGATAGTAAGAACTTCAAATCACATTAAAAGCCACGTGTTAGGATGTAAGCGTTCGAATCATATCGGTCGCTCACGGACCATTTCATGTTCGGACAGAAGTCCGTATTGAAAGAATGACGAAGACGGAGATAAACCCGTGCAAATGTCTGCCGAGTGTGCGGCAAGATTGATAGGAGATTAGGATTAGATCCCAGTGGAGACGAGTCGGGTCTCAAAGGGGTATTGGCCCAAAACAAGACTGGGCCGTGACCACAGTGGGGATGGCCCCCAAGGTCCAAGCCCAGTCTGCCGGGGCACAGTTGATGTTCCCTTGTCCAAGGCCCAGGGGGGAGAAGAGATTTCCGAAATGCTTAAAGGCTAAGGCATCTTATTCCATTTTTTTAAGCCGAGACGATTTCGGTCGACCGAACCAGCGAGGTTAGTCGACCGATCCTCCCAGGGACAAAACCCCTGTCCGACGGGTCGATGCAACCGTTGTAGACACCAAAAATTACACACCCAGATATCCTACTCGGCCCAGCACCAATAACGGCACCAAGTGAAGAAGCCCCGGTGAGACCGGTCATCCAGACTCTCCAAATATGCACACTGCCGCGAAGCCGTCCCCGGAGTCACGACAGCCAAGAGAAACCAACCCCCGGAAAGCTCACAATACGTGGCCCCCGAAGAAAACCAAACGAGCCATAACTCGTGCTCAATATGGGCTCAAGTCAGCCCCAGCGGCACACCCGAGCCCCAGCGGTACACCCCCTAGGGGGTCTTCAGCGGCACACCCCCCCGAGGGGGTCTTCAGCGGCACACCCCCAGGAGGGGTCTTCATCGGCACACCCCCCTCCCCCCGGGGGGGGGGTGTCACACCCCCCCAAGGGGGGGTCTTCAGCGGCACGCTCCTCAGGGCCTTCAACGGCACGCTGTTTGCCCCCTTCAGCGGCACGCTTAGGCAACCTCCAGAGACACGCCTTTTGCCCTCTTCAGCGGCACGCTTACAGTGTCTTACAGCGACACACTTCTTAAGCCCGCCAGCGGCACAGCGTGAAGGCTTTTCAACGGCCAAACGACGTGACGCCCATACCCTAAGTATCCTTGGCGCGCAGTGAGCTGTCCGAGGTGTCGATCAGAGATTGGGACACGCAGGCTATTCCCCTGACAGCCAGGACGGGGGAAGTCAAACCCCATGATCACCAGCCGCTTCCCGCCTCCGACTGCCGTGCTCGAGGGCTCCCGCTGTTGGGAGTATAAAACCACTCCCGTTCCGACAAAGAAGGGACGAACAAGGAGAGGAGGAGAAGGAGACGACCAGACACGACGCCACCTACGAGAAGAAGAAGAAAGAGAGAGAAGAGAAGGGAGAAGGCTCCGGCGTGGAGTCTTCCGACGACCACCAAGCAGCGAAGAGAGAGTAAGAGAAAGAGAGAGAGAGGGAGGGTCTGTGTAGCAGTGGGAGTGGGGAAGGGCAGAGGAGCCGTCGCCTCTGCCCGACCCCAGCTTCCCTCCTATTTCCTCTCCATGTTCTTCCTTTTCTTCTTCTCCCCTCTTCTGTGGCTTCGGCCTTGATGTATACCGCAATGTGTATGGCCGGTCACGGTCATTTCTCTTTATGAATGAAAGTCTTTGGCCCTTCTTTTGGGTCTCTTCTGGCCTCTCTCGATCTATCCCACTGCATGTGGTGTGTTGTTCATTTTCTCCACTTCTCCGGCGTCTTTGGATTCTCCGTAGCGATGTGATTCCTCCCGTATGATCCTTGGCCTCATGGGCTCTTTGCCCCCCCCCCCTTTTTTATGGCCATCAGTTGTGCCCATCTGCTTGAAGGGAGAGAGACCCTCCATCTCCTCCTGAACACCCAGCTACCAGTAACCCACCTTTGGCCTTCAACCCTCCTTCTCTTCCTGAACACCCAGCTACCAGTAGCCCACCCTTGGTTTTCATCCCTCGACACGGCCTTAACGGCCTTTGCCGGCACGCCTTTGGCCCTCTGTCCCCGGTATGGCTTTAAGAGCCTTCACCGGTACGCCCTCAACTTCCCTTCGCCGGTGCGCCCCTTGGCATCGTTCACCGGCACAGCCCACCTGTGGCGCTTCCCGGCATGCCCCAGGGGGGGCCTTCGCCGGCACGGCCCCAGCGGCCTTCCCCGGCACACCCTTGACCCTCCTTCACCGGCACCCCCTAGTGAGTCACAGGGAGGCCTTCTACCCCGTTGCTTTCAGCCTTTCCGAGGTTTTATCAAAGGTGTTGCCGCCCTCGGCGCCCACCTCCAGTTGTCGGGTTCCGCCACTCCATGTGGGCGCGTTCCCTGTATCTCCCTTACGCTCGGGACAAGGGGAGATGCTGCCGAATTTTTGTCAGAAAATAACAAGACGTTAAAAGGCAAAAGGAAGCAACAAACGAACAGAACAATCAATGATAAAATTTTCCAACTAAGCAACCCACTACCGGTGACATGAGGACCAAACCGACTAACAACATGGCAGACCGAACGTCTGACTTGCGAGAAGGGGCTGAACAGAATAAAGAAAAGGAAAAATTTATATAAGACTACATGAAAATTAAAAAAAGAAGAAAAGAAAAGCCTTAAAAACAAATAATATAGGAGTGAACCTTCAGCGGCACGCCTGTTCCAGCCTTCACCGGCACACTCCCACCACCATACTCCTCCACTGGTACACCTCCTTTGGGCCTCCACCGGTACGCCTTCACACCCCTCTTTAGCGGTACACACACCCTCACCACCCTTAGCGGTACACCCTTCTCCCTTTCTCACTGCCCTATTCTCCCCTTTACCGGTACACCCTTCATCTTCTTTCACCGGCACACCTTCTTCTACCTTCGCCGGCACACTCTCCCTGGCGCCTTCCCCGGCACGTCTCCATCTCCCTTCACCGGTACGCCTTGGGGCGCCCTCGCCGGCACGCCTGGCATTCCCTTTACCGGTACACCCCCAGCGGCCCTATCTCATGATATTGGTAGTAATAGTGATGATAATAAATAAATTAAAAAATATATCAATAATAATTAAGGAAATTCGAGCATATATAGGACATAAACAGAAAAAGGGTGCAACAGAAGTAATAATAGTAAAAAAAGGGGGGTGAAAGTAATAATAATAATAGTAACAAAAAGGGGAAATCAGTCGGGACAAATGCATAAAGAAGTAATAAACAGCAAAAGGAAGGAGAGGAACATATAATTAAAAAATCCCAGATAAAAAATGCCAGGGTCCACATTGCAGCCCCATCTCTCCTCGTGACCCGACGCAAAAGGAACAACAATGCCGCCCTCTCAGGCCGGACCCGAGTCTTGGGAATTATCCCGACATGGCCAGGCTCCGACCTAATCTCGGGCCGACATTCTAATCAGACCGGATTCGTTTCTTGCCCCGGATCCTTCCGAGCCATCATTAAAATTACCGTGCATGCGGCAGACATTTAACGGGCCCACCTCGGTTTCCGTCGCGTTTCTATCACGGACCCGTGTCCGAATATGAAAAGGTCCACGAGTGACCAACATGGCCAGTGGCCCGTATCCTAATGCGGGCTTTGGTGTGATTTATTCATGTCTTTTTTCTTTGCGCAATCAGTATTATTTATTTCGGCCGCAGGGCCCCTAATTTCGGTAATTAATCAAGGGTATTCTCTCGTATGGGGGATGTAAATGACGTCGTGACCTTTATGGCGCGACGGGATCTGGTCCCGACACGAACCACACAATCGTCTGACGAAGTCAGGTCGAGCGCACTATGGGCTCTTCGGGGCCCGAATAAATTGTCACTTTGTGACTGGCACGCCCACACACTTAACAGACAAATAAACGCACCGAATAAACCGACACAAACGAACGACGAACGAGCGTGTCGAAAAGTGCGTCCACAAGTCTGGCACGCCCGGTGGGATCAATCCACCCTTCATCTCTTTGCCGGAAATAGGGGCCCCGCGGCCCCCTTCTTGTAACACTAATTGCGCTACTTTCTTAAATGCAGGAGAGAATTGCATCATGGTGCCGACGATGGCTGTCACTTGCGGCCCTCAAGTCGTTGAGAACCATGTCCGAGGCGGCTACCTGGCGGTCCCCCTCAACTTCGGGAGCTTCCCTCCCACTGTGGGCTTCCCCAACTTCTTGGGGGTGGCCTTTGCCAACATTCTCGACGTGAAGGCACCCGAGGAGCCCCAGACCGACGCTCCCGCTCCGGGGGCCACTGAAGCTGCTATCGACCGAGCTGCGGCCAAGAACGGTAACGGCATCCCGACAACGACGCTGAGCTGCAATGTGCACCATGTGCACCAGACCGCCGGCCCATCCCACCAAGGATCGGCATCTCACCGGAGGAGGCTCCGGAGGAATGACACTGGCGCCGTCTCGGGGCGCCGCATGTCTAACTCTAGGAAAACTATGACTGTCGGGACCCTCCGAGTCCGCCTGGACGAGCAGGGGTCCCAGGTGACACCGGACCACGTCATCTCTACTGTCCCAGTCCGCAACTCCTTTCAAGGCCTGGAGAAGCTGAAGGAGAAGGTGACGCCCGCCGTTGTGGCCGCATCACCTAAGACTGCACCGGCTCACAGGCCGGCCAAACTGAAGCAAGTCTGGGTCCCCAAGGAGGCCCAACCCACTGCACCCGCCCAGGCGGGATCTAGCACTTTTCTCCCGAGGAGGGCCCGAGGAGGTGAAAGGGTCGAGCTGACGACCCCAACTCGCTGACCAGCACCCGTCATCTCGGCGCTGTCCGAGAATGCCTGTCGCCGTCACCGTGGGCGCCGACACAATGCCGCCCGCCCGGCACTCAGGAACTACTCTCCTCCCGCCGCTGTCATCGACATGCAACCACAGGCTGTTCTCCCCGACCAGGAGTGGGAAGGGATCGAGCAGGCCATGAGAAACTACCTCCGGGGCCCAGGTAGCACTCTCGCGGGCCGCCAGAGACTGCTGGGGGCAGTAGCCTCCGCTTTCCAGGAAGAAGGAGCCCGACCCGCACCCAGTGCGGAGTCGAGGAATCGCTCTGAGGAGCTGCGCCAGTCCCCTGTGCAGGAGGAAGCGCCGTCCCGACGATCGGTCTTCGATAGGTTGGTGTTCCCGGGGAGATCATCCAGGAGGGCGACGAAGAGAAACAAGAGATGGAGAACCTTCACCTGCAATATGGTAGGAGTTCATGGTCGGTATGGGGCATTGCCTACCGATCCTGAAGAAATGGCCAGACTCGCTGCCAGGTCGGGACCCCTTACTAGAAGAGGGAGAGCGGCAGGCAACACGACACCGACAGGCGCCGAAGGGACCTTCCCTGAAGAGCCCCTTGCGGCCCTCACGGCCAACGTGGTCACCACCGACGACACGAGCGGCAGACCCTCTACATCACCCGAGGATGCCCCGGCCGAAGAGACAGGGGGCATGCCCAGTCTCCCCACAGCTGACCCGGTAATGCTGCTCATGATGCAGCGGTTCCAGCAAGAAATTGAGTCACTTAAAAAGTAACTGAATGAGCGGAACACACCGCCCCCGATGTCCTGGCAGACCGAGGTTTTACCCGAAGCACCCAGGGACAGGGGGCAATCTTCAGAAGCAGCTCTTCCAGCAGCCCTCAACCCTCTCGGGGGCGCGTCCCTGCAGCAGGCACATTGCACCGCACCGGCCCCGCCACAGGCCTCACTTTCCCAAGGGTCCCTCATGGCCCCCCAGGCGACCGTGTTGGCCACCCCGAGTGCGCAGTCCGCTCATTTCTATCCGAGTCCAGTCGACCCGGCAACAGTTAGCCGGTTGATGCTGGAACAGATGATAGACATGAAACTGGCCGAGAGAGGTAACGGGGATCAGACGTCGTTTGACGTGCCCTACCCGGCTCACTATGCTGCGAAGAAGTTGTCGGTTGGCGTCACCAAGACACCCAAGTTCGAAAAGTTCAATGGGCAAGTGTCTCCCAGGGAGCACATTGCTTATTATGTGAACGTCATGGGAGATCTGGCTGCTGATGAAGCCTACCTCCTGAAGTTCTTCGGCTCAACACTTACCGGGCTTGCCTTTGAATGGTATTCTAGCTTGTCACCCGGGTCGGTTGCTGACTGGCCCGACATGCAGAAGAAGTTCAAAGAAAGATTCTATGTTGCTAAATGGGAGGTTACTGTGGCAGAACTCTACGCCACAAGGCAGAGGAATGATGAGTCAGCCCTCAACTATATCAAGAGATGGAGGAACCTCAGCATGAGGTGCAGGCGTCCCCCGCACCAAGAGGATGCGGTGCAGATCTGCAAACAGAACCTGAAGAAGGAGATCATGGAAAGGATGATTGGCACCGAGGTCAAGACATTTGACCGCCTGAACAATGTGGTAGCGGAGATCGAGGCATTTTTGGCCCGATACTCCTCCACCCCGGCCATGTCAAGCTAAAGAGCCAGGCAGGCCGAGAAAAAGCCAGCTTCCCCTGAGGTGCACACACTAGATTTCTAGGCCTTTGAGAAACAGAAGGAGAAAGCCAAGGGGGCTGCCAACCTTCCTCCGCCCAGAACCACAGAACGGCGGGGGGGCCCCTCACTAAGGGAGAAGATGAGAAACAAGCTATATTCCTTCTCCCGAGACAAGTCCAAGCTCCTGTTTGAGTGGGCAACCAGCTACAACAAAATCACAATGCCAGAGCCGAAAAGACCCGGCGACCTGAAGAAGAAAGACGACCCGCGCTTTTGCCTGTACCACCTGATGCTCGGGCATACCATTGAAGACTGCTATGTCTTCAAGGATGTTATTGAATCCTTAATCAAGAACGGGGAATTGGACATGGGGGAGCATAAGGTAGACCCCCCGCAACTGCATGAGTTACCCAGCATAACCTCCACCATCAACATGGTCTCGTTATACCAGGAGCTACCTGAGGAGTGGGCGGAGGCCTGCGCCCGTGCCACTTACGAGACTTTTATCACGGCCCCGGCTCAAGACCAAGGGGGTTGGCAGACTGCACCCAGGAAGAATAGAAGAGCACGCGTCCCTCGGCCTACCCCAGGAGTTCATCTGAGGGATATGACGCCCCCACCTGCACCACCCCCGGCGAGCCCAGTTTGCCATGACACGGCCCCTCGGCTGGTCATGAGGCGGCCCACTCACAACAAAAAGAGCTCTCTCCCGCTGCGGATGCATAAGAAGACCAGCCCGTCGGTTGAAAGACTCCAGGCTATTATTGATGGGCTCGAAGATTATGAACAGTCCGAAAATCAGCCCGTGGAGCTGAAGGAGTATGTCCCCTGGGAGGAGTTCGAATCACTCGAACTGGCTCCAGGAATAGAAGCCGAAGCAGAGAAAGAGCCTCCCCTGTGGGGTGAACTTCTCCAAGAGCAGCCGTTGGCTGCAGTAGGAAAGAAGAAGAAGAAGAGAAGACCCATGTGCAAGAAGAAAAAGGAGGTCGTCGTCGCCTACAACACCCTCTCGGCGCTATTCGACACTGCCCTCTCCCTGGAAGAAAAAGAAGAAGAGCCACCCCATGAGCCGGTAGAGGTGAATCAAGCTGAAGTGTCCACTTCCCAACACGCCACCAGGTCGGGAAGGAAGTGGGGGTGCCCTCCTCAGGACAACCTCAACATCATGCTCAGGGGAGAACAACCATACCAGGTTCCCGACCCTGAGGTCTGAGGCACCGAGATCCCTCCTCCGTCGGGTCTCTATCCCAGAGGGGCCAGGAGCCAAGGCACCCCTTCATTCGCCGAATTCCTGTTAGCCCGAGCAGGGGGGCGGGCGCACTCCCAAGGGTCTCCTTCAACCAGAGAAGCAAGCAGTTCCCAAGCTCCACCGACGGCGGCTCCCCGAATTTAACGGCATCCCAAACCTCGCCGAATTCATGAAAGAAAAGGAGGAGGCCCCGCCGGCCCCACAGGCTGTGACAGAACCCGCAGACGAGGCATCCCCTGATCTGACATCCCGGCTCCAAGGTGGGGGCAGGCACGGCAAGCCCGAAGAGATGAAATTACTCAAGGTGCGGGCTGCCGACCGAATAGTCAGACACCTGTGGACACCGAAAATCGCACATCTAAATGTCATGCTCGGCCCAGCATCGACAACGGTGCCGAGTGAAGAAACCCTGGAGAAATCGAGCATAAAAGGTCCCCACAGCCCATGGGCCTCGAAGAAAATCAAGCGGGCCACGACTCGCGCTCACAACGGGCTCAACATTGCCCATTTAGCCCTTCAACGGCACCCCCAAAGGGGCCTTCAACGGCACGCCCCAAAAGGGCCTTCAACGGCACGCCCCAAAGGGCCTTCACCGGCACGCCCCAAAAGGGCCTTCAACGGCACGCCCCAAAGGGCCTTCAACGGCACGCCCCAAAGGGGCCTTCAACGGCACGCCCAAAGGGGCCTTCAACGGCACGCCCCAAAGGGGCCTTCACCGGCACGCCCCAAAGGGGCCTTCACCGGCACACCCCTTTGGGGTCTTCGGCGGCACGGCCTTTCGGGTCTTCAGCGGCACTGCCCTTTGGGTGTTCGGCGGCACGGCCCTTTGGGGGCCTTCGACGGCACGCCCAAAGGGGCCCTCAGCGGCACAGCCTCCAGAGGCTTCAGCGGCAGGCCCTTTTGGCTCCCCCACGGCACGCCTGTTCAGCCCGTCAACGGCACAGCGGTGAAGCTTTTCAACGGCAAGACGACGTGCAGCCCATGCCCTACGCTTCCTTGGCGCGCAGTGAGCCGTCTGAGGTGGCAACCGTCCATTGGGCCACGTGAGCTACCCCCCTGACAACCCAGGACGTGGCAGGTCAAATGCCATCATCACGAGGCCGCCTTCCCGCCTTCAACTGCGGTGTTCGGAAGGCTTCCCGCTGCTGGGCGTATAAAAGACCCCGGCTTCGACAAACAAAAGGGGGAGAGGCAAAAAAAAGAAGGAAGAAACACAGAGAAGAGAGAGCAAAAGAGAGAGAGACACCCACAGATAGGAAAAGAGGAGAAGAGAAAAAAGAAGAAGAGGCATCCCGGCGTGAGCTCCCTCCGGCGATCACCGGGAAGAAGCAAGAGTAAGGGAGAGATAGAGCTCGATGTAATGGGAGAGAGAGTTAGGGGCTTTCCTTTGTAGCCGGTTCCTTCCCCCCTCCTGTGCTGTTTTCTTTTTCTTTCATTTTTTCTTTCAGTCCACAGCCTTGTCGTGGGCATTTTCTTTTGCAATGTATGTGTAGGGCTCCGGCCCCTTTTGCTTCCCATGAATGAGAAAATCATCTTCCTTGGGTCTTCCTTGCTATGTCTGATGGCTTGTTCTCGCCTTCACAACGCATGCGGTGCGTGGTTCGTTTTCTTTGTTTCTCCGATTTCTTTCAAGTCACCGTATCAATGTGAGGCCTCCCCTTTGAAGCCTGGCCTTGTGGGTCCTTCACTCACTTCCAGCAGCCCTTCCCTGACCTCGAGCTCCCCTTCTTTCCATAGAGCGCCTGCAAGCCCCCAGCCCACACACTTGGCTCCCTTTTAATCCTCCAGCGACACATCTTTCTGGCCCTTGGCCGGCACACCTTTTCCATCCTCAGCAGCAAGCACTTTTCGGCCCTCAGCGGCACACCCCCCCCATCAGCCCTCAGCGGCACACTCACCTTGGCCCCCCCAGCGGCACACCTTTCAGTCTCCCAGCAGCCCACTTCTTGGCCTCGCCCCAAGCCCCTTTCCTTCACATTTTCCGAGGCTCTATAAAGGTGTTGCTCCCCCCGGGGGCCCACCTCCAGTTGTCGGGTTCCGCCACTCCATGTGGGCGCGTTCCCTTTATCTCCCTTACGCCCCGGGTCAAGGGGAGATGCTGCCGAATTTTTGTGAGAAACTGATAAACAATTAAAAGAGGCAAAAGGAGGCAACAAACGAGCAGAATAACAAATGAAACCTTCCAACTCATCAAATCACTGCCGGCACCACGACGAGAACTGAACCAAGCTAGCTAACCACCCGGCCGCCCGAGCATCCGACCCACAAGGAAAGAGATCGAACCGAACAAAGAAAACAAAACAAGGGAGGAATTTTATATGAAACTACACAAGGGTTAAGACAAGAAGAAAAGAAAAGTCTTAAAACAAATAATCGAAAACTGATCGAACCTCCACCAGCACGTTCCGATCGGCCCTTCAACGGTGCGTTCTTAATCAACCGGACTGCTCACCAAATCCCTTCCCCAGCGGCACGCCTCTTGAACCCTCAGCGGTACACCCCAATCCCCTTGGCCGGCACACCTTGTTGCCCCCAGCGGTACATCCTATTCCCCCCACCTTCAGCGGTACACTCCCCTCAGCGGCACACCCTTGCTTTCATAACCTCCACCGGCACCCTTTTTTGTGCCCTCAGCGGTACACCCTTTTTCTTGTCCTTCGCCGGCACGCTCCCCTCTAGGCCCCTCAGCGGTACACTCTTACCTTCCCTTCGCCGATACACCCTCAGCCACTGTATAGGCTTGAGCCAGCCAGCGTACAGACTTCATGATGGCCAGCGTATAGACTTAGGCAGTGTATAGACTTCACACTCCAATGTATAGACTTATCCAGCGTATAGACTTGTCCAACGTACAGACCTTGGGTTTGGCAACGTATAGACTTCAAGCTGCAGCCAAAGGGGCGATGTACAGACTTCATGTCTTGGCCAACGTACAGACTTTGGACTTGGCCAATGTATAGACTTTGGGGCCAGCCAACGTATAGACTTCATGGTGGCCAGTGTATAGACTTGGGGTTGGCCAGTGTATAGACTTGGCCAACGTATAGACTTTGGGCCAGCCGATGTACAGACTCTATGTCACAACGTACAGACTTTGGGTTTGGCACCGTATAGACTTTGAACAGCAACGTGCAGACTTGGGGTTGGTCAGTGTATAGACTTGTCCAATGTATAGACTTTGAGCCATCCAATGTATAGACTTTGAGCAGCCAACGCATAGACTTCGAGCCCGGGGAACGTACAGACTTTATGCCATCCCTATTGCCTCCAGCGGCACACTCCCTCCAGCCTTCAGCGGCACACCCTCACCATTGCCGCCTTCAGCGGCACACCCCAAGTAGCCTCCAGCGGTACACCCCTCTCCAGTCCCCAGCGGTACGCCCCTTTAGCGCCCAGCGGCACACTCTTGCCCTCAGCGGTACACCATGTTTCCTTCGCCGGCACACTATATATATATATGCATATATATGGCCCGATAAGGGCACCAACACTATCAAATAAATTAACAGAAATTACGCTAATTGAAGGACTCCGAAGGCGCAACGTTAATAATGATTCGAAGGCATAAATAAACAACAAACATCAAATCAGAGATCAGAACATATAACCAAGAAAATCCCAAATAAAAGACGTTAGGGTCCACACTGCAGCCCCCATCTCTCCCCGCGACCCGGGGCAAAAGGAACAATAATGCCGCCCTCTCAGGCCCGGGCTCGGATCTCGGGAGTCATCCCAACATGGTCCGGTCTCGACCTGGCCTCGGGCCGACATCTTGATCAGACCGGGTTTGCTCCTCGTTCCGGACACCCTCCGAGTCATCACTAAAATTGCCGGGTGTTCGGCAAACACTTGAACGGATTTGTCTCGGCTTTTCCTGTTGCGTTCCCATCACGGACCCGTGTCCGAATATGAAAAGGTCCACGAGTGACCGACATGGCCAGTGGCTCGCATCCTAATGCGTACTTTGGTGTGATTTTCTCCTGCCTCTTTCTCGCACAATTAGTACTATTCTTTCGGCCGCGGGGCCCCTAATTTCGGCAATTAATCAAGGGTATTCCCTCGTATGGGGGATGTAAATGACGTCGTGACCTTTATGGCGCGACGGGATTCGGTCCCGACACGAACTACATAATCGTCTGACGAAGTCAGATCGAGCGCACCATGGGCTCTTCGGAGCCCGAACAAATTGTCACTTCGGTGACTGGCACGCCCACGCACTTAATAAACGAATAAACCAACGAGACAATAATAAACGAAAAAAAAAAGTGCGTCCACAACTCTGGCACGCCCGGTGGGACTTCTCCACCCTTCATCTCTTTGCCGAAATCAGGGGCCCCGCGGCCCCCTTCTTGTAATACTAATTGTGCTACTTTCTTAAATGCAGAAAAAGAGAAAGGCATCATGGAGCCGACAATAGCTGTTGTCTACAGCCCTAAGGTCGTGGAGAATCATGTGCGAGGCGGCTACCTGGCGGTGCCCCTCACTTTCGGGAGCTTCCCTCCCACCGTGGGCTTCCCCAACTTCTTGGGGGTGGCCTTCGTTGACATCCTCGACGCACGAGCGCCCGAGGAGCCAACCAACGCTCCCGCTCCGGGAGCCGTCGAAGCTGCCGCCGGCCGAGCTATGGCCGAAGACAACAACAGCGTCCCCACAACGACGCTCAGCTGCAACGTGCACCACGTGCACCACACCGCCGGCCCACCCCACCAGGGGTCGACATCCCACCGGAGAAGGCTCCGAAGAAGCAACACCAGCGCCGGATCAGGGCGTCGCGCCTCCAACTCCGGGAAGTCCATGACAGTTGGGGCCCTCCGAGTCCACCTAGACGGGCAGAGGTCCCAGGTGACACCGGACCGCATCGTCCCAACCGTTCCAGTCCGCAACTCCTTTGAAGGACTAGCGAAGCTGAAGGAGAAGGCGATGCCCACAACCCAGATCGTAGCACCAAAGGGGACGTCGGCTCACAGGCCGGCTAAATTAAAGCAAGTCTGGGTACCTAGGGAGACCCAGCCCACTGTACTCGCCCAGGCAGGGCCCAACACTTTCGCCCCAGGAGGACCCGACGCGGTGACAGGGCCGAGGCAGTGACCCCCACTCTCCGACCGGCACCTGTCATCCCGGTGCCGTCCGAGAATGCTCATCGCCGTCGCCGAGGGCGCCGGCACAATGCCGCCCGCCCTGCTCTCACGGCCTACTCTCCTCCTGCCGCTGTCATCGACGCGCAACCCCAGGCCGCTCTCCCTGACCAGGAGTGGGAAGGGATCGAGCAGGCCATGAGGAACTACCTCCGAGGCCCGGGTAGCACCCCCGCTGGCCGCCAGAGACTACTGGGGGCAATGGCCTCCGCCTTCCAGGAAGAGAGGGGGGGACCTGCACCTAGTATGGAGTCGAGGACCCGCCCGGAGGAGCCGCGCCAGTCCCCTGTACGGGAGGAAGCGCCGCCCCGACGGTCGGTCTTCGACAGGCTAACATTCCCAGGGGGACCGTCCCGGAGGGCGTCAAGAAGAAATAAGAGTGAGAGATGGCAGACATTCACCTGCAATATGGCGGGAGTCCATGGTCGGTATGGGGCCTTACCCACCGACCCGGAAGAATTGGCCAGAATAGCCGCCAGGCCGGGACCCCTTACCAGAAGAAGGAGAGCGGCAGGCGGCGCGACACCCACAGGAGCCGAGGGAGCCCTACCTGAGGAACCCCTCACGGCCCTCACGGCCAATGTAGTCACCACCGGCGACACGAGTGGCGGACCCTCGACATCATCCGAGGACGCCCCGGCCGAAGAGACGGGGGGCATGCCCAGTCTCCCCACAGCTGACCCAGCAATGCTGCTCATGATGCAACGATTCCAGCAGGAAATCGAATCACTTAAAAAGCAGTTGAATGAGCGAAACACACCACTCCCAATGTCCTGGCAGACCGAGGTCACACCCGAGGTACCCAGGGACAGGGGGCAGTCTTCCGAGGCAGCTCTTCCGTCAACCCTCGATCCCCTCGGGGGCACTCCCCCGCAGCAGGCACATTGCACAGCGGTGACCCCGCCACAGGCTCCGCTTTCACAAGGGTCTCCCATGGCCCCCCGAGCGACCGTGGTAGCCACCCCGAGCGCACAGCCCGCTCATTTCTACCCGAGCCCAGTCGACCCTGGCGGCAGTCAGCCGATTGATGCTCGAGCAGATGATAGACATGAAGTTGGCCGAGAGGGGCGATGGGGATCGGACGCCTTTCGACGTCTACCGGGTACCCTACCCGGCTCATTATGCTGCCAGGAAGTTGCCGGCTGGCGTCACCAAGCCGCCGAAATTTGAAAAGTTCAACGGGCAAGGATCTCCCAGGGAACACATTGCTTACTATGTGAACGTCATGGGAGACCTGGCTGCTGATGAGGCCTACCTCCTGAAGTTCTTCGGCTCAACACTCACCGGACTTGCCTTTGAATGGTACTCCGGCTTGTCACCCGGGTCGGTGGCCGATTGGCCCGACATGCAGAAGAAGTTCAAGGAAAGATTCTACGTGGCCGAGAGAGAAGTTACCATGGCTGAACTCTACGCCACAAGGCAGAAGAATGATGAGTCGGCCCTCGACTACATCAAAAGATGGAGGAACCTTAGTATGAGGTGCAAGCGCCCCCCGCATCAGGAGGACGCAGTTCAGATCTGCAAGTAAAACTTAAAGAAAGAAATCCTAGAAAGGATGATCGGCACTGAGGTCAAGACATTTGACCGTCTGAACAATGTGGTAGCGGAGATCGAGGCATTCTTGGCCCGATACTCCTCCACCCCAGCCATGTCAAGCCAGAGGGCCAGGCAGGCTGAAAAGAAGCCGGCTCCCCCGGAGGTGCATGCACTAGACTTCCAGGCTTTTGAAAAGCAGAAGGAGAAAGCCAAGGGAGCGGCCAACCCTCCGCCGCCGAGAACCACAGAGCGGCGGGAAGGCCCCTCGCTAAGGGAGAAGATGAGAAACAAGTTATATTCCTTCTCCCGGGACAAGTCCAAGCTCCTGTTTGAATGGGCAACTAGCTACAATAAAATCACACTGCCCGAGCCGAAAAGGCCTGGCGACTTGAAGAAGAAGGATGACCCGCGCTTCTGCATGTACCATCGGGTGCTCGGGCATACCATTGAAGACTGCTACGTCTTCAAGGACGTTATCGAGTCCTTAATCAGGGACGGGGAGCTGGACATGGGGGAGCATAAAGTAGACCCCCCGCAGCCACACGAGCTGCCCAGCATAACCTCCTCCGTCAATATGATCTCACTATATCAGGAGTTGCCAGAAGAGTGGGCGGAAGCCTGTGCCCGTACCACTTATGAGACCTTTATCATGGCCCCAGCTCAAGACCAAGAAGGGTGGCAGACTATACCCAGAAAAACTAGAAAGGCGCGCGCCTCTCGACCTACCCCAGGAATTCACTCGAGGGTAGCAGCGCCCCTGCCTGCACCGCCCCCGGTAAACCCGGTTTGCCACGACACGGCCCCTCGGCTGGTCATGAGGCGGCCCACTCACAACAAGAAGAGCTCGGCCCCGTTGCGGATGTATAAGAAGACTAGCCCGGCGATTGAAAGACTCCAGGCTATTATTGACGGGCTTGAAGATTATGAGCAGCCCAAAATCCAGCCCGTCGAATTAAAACAATATGTCCCCTGGGAGGAGTTCGAGTCACTCGAGCTGGCTCCAGGAACAGAAGCTGATGCAGATAAAGAGCCTCCCCTGTGGGGTGAACCTATTCGGGAGCAGCCATCCGCTGCGGCGGGCAAGAAGAAGAAGAAGAGAAAACCCAGGGGCAAGAAGAAGAAGGAGGTCGTCTTCGCCTGCAACACCCTCTCGGCGTTGTTCGACACCGCCCTCTCCCTGGAAGAGAAAGAAGAAGAGCCACCCCATGAACCGGCAGAGGTGAGTCAAGCTGAAACATCCACCTCCCAGCACGCCACCAGGTCAGGGAGGAAGTGGGGGCGCCCTCCTCAGGGCAGCCTCAACATCATGCTCAAGGGGGAACAACCATACCAGATTCTCGACCCTGAGGTCCGAGGCACCGAGATCCCTCCCCCATCAGGTCTCTACCCCGGGGGTACCAAGAGTCAAGGCGCCCCGTCATTTGCTGAATTCCTGTTAGCCCGGGCAGGCGGGCAGGCGCACCCCCAGGGGTCCGCTGCGACCAGTAAAGCAAGCATTCCTCAAGCTCTACCAGCTACAGCTCCTGCCCAGCCAGAAGGAGAATTCAACGGCATCCCAAACCTCGCCGAATTCATGCGAGAAATAGAGGAAGCCCAGCAGGCCCCGCCAGCTCAACAGGCCGCAGCAGAGCCCACAAAACAGGCATCCCTTGAGCTGGCACTCCAGCCTCAGGATGAGGGCAGACGCAGCAAGCCCGAAGAGATGAAATTGCTCAAGGTGCGGGCGGCCGAGCGAATAGTCAGACACCTCAAGAAAATCCCGACCCGGTTCACGGTGTGGGAGATGCTGTCCTTGAACGAAGAAACGCGGCAAGCCATCATCGCCGCACTCCAGACGCCAGCACACCTTGAAGCCTGTTTGGCAGAAACACCACCTGAAGTAGCAGTGGCTTTCACAGAAGATGACATGCTCCTACCGACTTGCAGCCATAACAGGCCCCTCTACATGAAAGGGCAGCTGAACGGCCAGCCTATCAACAGGGTCTTGATCGACCCAGGGGCAGCAGTGAATATACTCCCGTACCGGGTATACCAGAAACACTACTTTGACGTATACCTGGTCGAAGTTAAAAATGTCAAGATTGCCGGCTTTAACCAGAAATGTGAGGTTCCCATGGGGGTCGCGGAGTTCAACTTGACCTTTGACGACTTTACCTCCAAAGTCCAGTTCCACGTCATCAACTCCAACACGTCCTACAAGGCGTTGCTCGGCCGGCCTTGGCTACACCAAAATAGGGTGGTGCCCTCCACCTTGCATCAATGCATCAAGTACCCCTGCGAGGGAAAGGAAGTCAGAATCTTCGCCGACCTCCACCCGTTCGAGGTGTTCGAGTGTCACCTGTCAGATGCTAATCTATACTTAGAAAAGGCGAAGCAAGCTCCTCAAGTCATCCAAGACAAGGGAAAGAAGAAAGTGGAATCGGGAGGCTGGTTTCGTCCGCCGCCCCCAGGCTATGTGGCTCCCCCACATGTACCATTTATTGCACAAGAGGAAGGGGTATTTAGGGCAGCCCCTCTCCCTATCTACCCCACACCGGGGGCACTCTGCCTCGAAGACCTGCTAGAAGATGTCAGGGTCCCGCCAGGGATCGTCAAGCCGATAGCGGAAATTGAATGCCAAGCGGCTGAGCAATTGAGAACCTTCGAGGTGCCTAACCCCGAGGGGCCGCCCACTATCTTCTATGTGGCCGGGGAGAAGCCGGTCAGGGAAGACGACGATTGCCGGTTCCCTGACGAGTTGCATGACCCGCACGTCCCCATTACGGGACTTCCCCACATGACTGACCGGGCAGCCAGAATGGTCAGGAAGCAGAAGATTCCTCCCTACCAGCCCTCCAGCCGGAAGGAAATGTTTGAAAAAATGTGGAACCCACCAAACCTGGATCGACGGTTGCTGAAAATCACCAAGCACCCCGGTCTGGGCTTTTCACTAGAAAATTACTACGAGACTGATGTCATATCGGTCTCAACATGGCCCGGCGACGATCCCGCAGAAGCTACAGATTCGCGGGAAGCCTGTCAAGACGCACATCCTGCGCCCCCAGTTCAGGAGGCACAAGACGAGGAGATCTTCCTTTGGAAACCTCCCCGCCGCCGTTGCATAGAGAAGACCCCCTCCTTCTCCGAAGTGTCGACCTCGAAAGGGCACACCGGCGAAACACCTTCGCCCCGGCCGGCCGGCGAAGCAAGGAGCAGCAGCATGGGCCATGCTCCGAATTCCCCTCGATACGACCCCGTCATGTACGCCTTGTACCACAGGCAGCAACGGGAGATCGAGATGCTGAAGAGGCGGCTAGCCGAGTTAACCTCGCTAGTCGCCGACCTGATCCAGGGCTCCCTCCCCCCATGGGGTGGCCGGATGCCTCGGCCCCGAGGCACCAGTCCCAGCACCCCCGCTTTGTCAAGGCGGGAAATGAGAGACATGGCAAGCTCGCTGACCGAGCGGCCGACCAGGCAAGGGCTGACACTCCAAGAGAAGCTACAGAAGCCTTATTCCTTTCCGAGAGAGAAGACCCGGGGCATCTTCGACTGGGCTTGCCACTACGGCAAAGTCTCCCTTCCACGGTCCAAGAGGCCGCAAGACACCCGAAGAAGCGGGGACCCGCTATTTTGCCCTTACCACCAGATGCTGGGCCACGCCATTGAAGACTGCTATGTCTTCAAAGACATTGCCCAAGACCTCATTGACAGGGACGAGCTCAGGATGGGGGATTATGTGATAGCCCCGCCACGCCCCCATGTGGCGGACAGCCCCAGAGCGGGAGCCTACACCGTGTCCATCCACTACCAGGCCCCTGAAGATGCGGCTGCCCCGGCCCCCGTCCAAGCTATCTACGATGAGTACATAGAAGACCCCGGGGTGGCCCTGTGCCTTTCTGCACCAGCGGACCTCACAGACCCGGCGGCTGCGGTCCAAGAGGACTGCACGGCAAATCCAGCCACCACACCCGGCCAGGAGGAGCAAGAAGACGAGGATGCCATCCTCGAGCCCGAAGACAATGAAGGCCAAGACTTCGTCGATTTGTCGCCAGCCCAGCCGGAAATTGAAAATGGCGGCCAGGCCACAGTCGACGAATTGATTGAGATCAACCTCGGCACAGAAGGCGACCCCAGGTCGACCTTTCTAAGTGCTCTCATCCCCCCTCGTGAGAGAGAACAATACATGAAGCTGCTACAAGAGTTCCGGGATTGCTTTGCCTGGAACTATAAAGAAATGCTCGGACTCAGCCCCGAGGTGACTCAACACATCCTGTCCCTTGATCCCAAGGTGGAGCCAGTGAAGCAGTCTCCCCGGCGCATGAGGCCAGAGTTAACCAGCCAGATCTGCAAGGAGGTCGACAAGCTCATAGATGTCGGCTTCGTGGCGGAAAACCAATACACCACATGGTTGGCCAACATTGTACCAGTGAAGAAGAAGAATGGACAGATCAGGATTTGCGTGGATTTCCGTGACCTGAATAAAGCCTGCCCAAAAGACGACTTCCCGGGGCCTATCACCGAAGTGATGATCGATGCAACTACTGGCCACGAGGCCTTGTCCTTTATGGATGGGTCGTCCGGCTATAACCAAATCTGGATAGCCGACCACGACCGGATTCACACCGCCTTTAGGTCACCTAAAGGGATATTTCACTACAAGAGGATGCCCTTCGGCCTCAAGAATGCTGGTGCCACATATCAGCGGGCGATGACCAAGATCTTCGACGAGCTGCTATACAGCAAGGTCGAATGCTACATCGACGACCTGGCTGTCAAGACTAAAAAGAGGGATGAGCATCTGAATGACCTCAGGGTCGTCTCCAAAGGCTCCGTCTGTACGGGCTGAAAATGAATCCCATGAAGTGCGCCTTTGGCGTGTCCAGTGGAAAGTTCCTCGGCTTCATTGTCCGACACAGAGGGATCGAGATCGACCCCTTTAAGATAAAAGCTATCCAGGAGCTGCCCCCTCCGAAGAATCTGGGAGAGCTGAGATCCCTACAGGGGCGTCTAGCTTACATCCGCAGGTTCATTTCCAACCTGTCGGGGCGCTGCCAGCCATTCCACAGACTAATGATGAAGAATGCACCTTTCAGCTGGGGTCATGAATGCCAGCACGCGTTTGACCAGTTAAAGGAGTATCTGAAGACCCCGCCTGTCCTGGGGGCACCTGTCAAAGGTAGACCGCTTATTCTCTACATAGCAGCGACTGAATATTCACTGGGGGCAATGCTCGCCCAGAACAACGATGAAGGAAAAGAGCATGCTCTCTACTACCTTAGCCGGAGACTGGTAGGGGCGGAGGCCAAGTACACTCCAATAGAGAAAGTCTGCCTTGCTTTGGTCTTCGCAGTCAAGAAGATGAGGCACTACATGCTATCCCATGAAGTCAGTCTAATATCCAGAGCTGACCCCATCAGGCACATTCTCTCCCAGCCGGTCCCGAAGGGGTGCCTTGGCAAATGGGCCGTGCTACTCATGGAGTTTGACATTACCTACGTGCCGCAGAAGGCCGTTAAGGGACAAGCCGTCACGGATTTCTTCGCAGCACACCCCGTGCCCGAAGACTCCCCGTTGGCCACAGAGCTGCCCGAGGATGAAACACTAGAGGCATACCATATACAACAAGCCATCTGGCAGCTGTACTTTGACGGAGCCTCAAGAACAGAAGCGACCCCGTCCGGACATACTAAGGTGCGGGCCGGAGCGGGCATCGTCCTCAAGTCTCCAGATGGAGAAGTGCTACACACTTCGTGTTGTATCAGCAAGCCCTGTACAAATAATGAGGCGGAGTATGAAGCTCTGATTATCGGCCTCCAGGTGGCCCTCCACATGGAGATCAAAATGCTCCAGGTATTCGGCGACTCTCTGCTAGTCGTCAAGCAGGTCCAGGGACAGTTTGATGTCCGCAAACCCGAGCTGCTCTCGTACCACGCTAAGGCGAAAGGGCTCATGGAGCGATTCTACCTCCTCGAAATAGGCCATGTGGCCCGAGGGGAGAACGCCCAGGCCGACGCCTTGGCAAAATTGGCAAGCTCATTAGCAGTGCCTCCAGATGGATCTCTCAGCATCCAAGTAATAAACCAACGCCAGATGCCCAGCATGGTAGAAGAGGAATCAGAAGAAGAAGACCTAGAGGTCACTACAGTGGAAGCCGTCAGCCTGCCCGACTGGAGAGACCCCTTGATGCAGTGGTTCAAACACCAGCGGTTGCCTGACCGAAGAGAAGAAAAGGTCAAGCTAGTCAGAACCAAGGACTCTTATGAGCTTCGAAGCGGAATATTATTCCGAATTATGGCAGATGCCAGGCGGAAGCTGCTCCTCCGATGTTTGTCCACCGAAGAAGCTTGGAGGGTCATGAAGGAGGTCCATGCCGGGACGGCGGGTGCGCACCAGGCGGGACCAAAAATGAAAATTGAGATCAATAGACTTGGCTACTATTGGCCTGCAATGTTCGACGACTGCTGTAAATATGCTAAATCATGTCAGAAATGTCAGGAGCATGCCGCCATACCCAGAAGGCCTCCCGTGCAATTGCACCCAACGGCGCCCAGCTGGCCGTTTGCCCAATGGGGAACAGACGTTGTGGGCCCCTTTCCCGCGTCTTCCACAGGATGCAAGTACATTTTGGCGGCAACTGATTACTTCTCCCGCTGGGCAGAGGCTGTAGCCTTGCGGGAGGTCACCGGAGAAATCATGGTCAGGTTTGTCCGCCGCAACATCATATTCCGGTTTGGCGTGCCCGACCGGATTGTATCGGATAACGGCAGCCACTTCCGCAATCAGAAGGCCTACCGGCTGGCAGAGAAATACAAGATTGATTGGAGGACATCGACTCCTTACAATCCGCAGGCTAATGGGCTGGCCGAAGCTTTTAACAAGACACTCTGCACCCTCTTGGCCAAGACTGTCAGCTCTAACAAGAAGGACTGGGAAGAGAGGATGTACGAGGCGCTATGGGCATACCGAACTGTATACAAGACCCCAACGGGTTGCTCGCCCTTTTCTCTCGTATACGGTTCGGAGGCAATCGTCCCCGTCGAACTGGAGATACCTTCCCTCCGGGTCGCCATTCAGCATGGGCTTGTCCTTGAAGGACAGACCAACGCCGAGCGAAGACTCGACGAACTCTCCAGCCTGGAAGGAAAGCGGCTTCAAGCCCAACAGAATATTCAGGTTTACCAGGCCCGGATCGCACGCGCCTTTGACAAGCTCGTCAAGGAACGCGAATTCAAGAAGGGCGACCTTGTCATGGTCAAGAGAAGAGATCTCATGGCGGCCAACCCCAAGGGTAAGCTAAACGAGAACTGGCTCGGGCCCTACGTAGTCCAAAAAGTCTACGAAGGCGGAGCCTATGTAATTGTCAATCACCGCGGGGAGGTTCAATTCCCGCCTCTTAATAGAAGGCACTTGCAACTGTACCACGCTCCGGCGCCCCCATTCAGGTAATAATATTACTCTTCGCCCCATTTTGGGTCGGATGTGTATAATTAATGTCCAAATGATTTGACCACCAGCCAGGTTTCAAGAAAATATAAAAGAATAATAGGAAGAGAAGAAAGAAAAGAAGAAGCAAAAAAAGAGAGAGCAAAAAAAAAAGAAGGAAAAAAAAGAAAAAAGAAAAAGAGGGAAGAAGCAAAAAAAAAGAAAAAAAGGAAAAAAAGGGAAGAGAGAAAAAAAAGGAGAAAAAAAGAAAAAAAGGGAAGAGAAGAAGAAAAAAAAGAGAGAGAAGGGAAA
>JAHNEJ010000921.1:0-51616 GCA_022559845.1 Amorphophallus konjac | reverse complement strand
AACTCCCCTTAAGAGGGGAGTTCGCGTTCGGTTTCGCCCGATTTCGGGTGTATCGGGTCGAAACGCTCGAAACCGGGCGAATCCGGATTTGGTTTCGCCCGAAATAATAATAATAATTTTTTTCTTTAGTTTTCGACCTGCTACAGTGAGCAAACCCTGTTTCGTATCGGGTTGGTCCGAAATCGATACGTTTCGTCCGTTTCGGCCGAAACTGTTATCTATGATCCAAACATTTAATAGGATCATCAATCATGTGCCTCTCTTTTGAAACTTTTGCCATTCCTCTCCCTCCAAATGATCCAAAAGGTTGCATGCAAAATCAGCCACCACAGTTGACAATCAAACTCTGCAATCCATTGCACTTGCCAGTTTCTGATGAACTCTTCCACATGGCATTTAACAGGTTTGCTGCGCCTGAACTTAGTGAGAATATGTTGCCAAACTTCTGAAGCAAAGTCACACTCTAGAAAAAGGTCATCTAGATAGTATGTTGCCTTCCCACACATGTTGCACACAGTGTCCGCCCCAACCATGAACCTGGCCAGTCTATCCTGTGTAGGTAGTCGAGCAAGGGATATCCTCTACATTAGCACCTTCACCTTAAGGAGACTGATTGGTTTGCAAACTTGATGGAATAGAGGATGTCTCACACCCCCGTCAACAATAAAGTAGTAAGCCGAGTGATCATAAAACACTTCCGAGGGGTTCCATTTCCACACGAACATATGCCTGGAAGTGGAATCCAGCTTGTAACCTTGGAGTAGGGACAAGAATTGAGTCACTTCTGAAATCTCATCCTCCTTCAGCACCCTCCTGGAAGTTGGGCACCATCCATCTCTGAAGTCATGTGCCTGTCTTACTAGCATCCGCTTGTTAGTAGCAATGTTGTAGAGCTTGGGAAACCTACGTTCCAGGGGCTCACCTTCGCAACATCTATCCAACCAGAAGAGTCCCAGCTGTCCATTCCCAATTTTGATCGTCACATAGGGTTGGATGACATCCATAGCATGCAAGATACCTTTCTAGACTGGAGACAACAAGTAGGCCTGAGAGGGGGTTAGGTCTCAGGTGCAGCCTCAGTGTAATACTTGTCTTTTATGAGCTGAAGCCACATGCCATTTTTTGCAGTCCCAATCTTTCATGGCCACTTTGTAATAAGAGTTAGGTC
The DNA here is from genome assembly GCA_022559845.1 of Amorphophallus konjac. Lineage (NCBI taxonomy): Eukaryota > Viridiplantae > Streptophyta > Magnoliopsida > Alismatales > Araceae > Amorphophallus > Amorphophallus konjac. The sequence goes on along the minus strand of JAHNEJ010000921.1, from coordinate 50,448 downwards.
GAACAACCAAATATCTTTGAAACCTATACCACCGCTTCTCTTGTCTTGACATACTCGGCTCCAAGTAACATCATGCCAACCTCTCACCTTTTCTGCACCATCATGCCAGAAGAATCTGTTTTGAATGCTCTGAAGTTTTGCAATCATCGAGCAGAGAATCCAAAACATGGAGAGGAAGTAGATCGGTAGGCTCTTTAGCACCGAGTTACACAGAAATGACTTTTCGCCGTAAGAGAGTAATCATCCTTCCATCCGGCCAATCTAGTCTTGAGTTTTTGGATAACTAGCTGCCAATCTCTGCACCGAATGGCACTGCTAGCCAAGGGGAAGCCCAAATATGTGATCGAGAATTGGCCAATTTGACATCCAATGATAAGGGCTGCCCTCTGAAAGGTGCGATCTTTCATGTGAATCCCTAGAAGTTGGCTCTTGTGAAAATTGACCTTTAACCCAGTGACCTCCTCTAGTGATTCTAAAAAAAATCTAGCAATAAGTAGCTGTTCCTCACCCTTAGAGAAGAAAAGAATAGTATCGTTTGTGACTTCTCCAGTTCCTGGCTTGGAAACCTATTATAAAGACTCGTCTCTTTTGCTCTCTGCCAGAATCTGTCCAAGAGGTGAGAGACAAGTACAAAAAAGAGAGGAGAAAGGGGGTCCCTGTCGTAAACCCCTTCGACTGTGAAAGGATGAGGAGGGTTTCTCATTGACCAGCATCTTGAAAGAAGTCGAGGTGATACAAGCTCTGATCCAACCAATCCACTTTTCACGAAAGTCCATACCATGCAATGCATTGAGGAGACACTGCTAGTTAGCCCTGTCATAAGTCTTCTCAAAATCTAACTTTATTTTCGCGTTGTTGATTCCTAGGTGTAGTGCTTCTTCCCCTATGCCACCTATTCCCACTAGTAAAAGTAAAGTAGACTATAGATAGAACCTAACCTATAGGTGTAACCTTTCGCTCAATACTAAAATTGACGATTTTTTTATTATGGACCTTGAAGGAGTGAATAGTCTCCTGTGCCAGCAAAAAAAATTCTTGGATCTCTCTCTCTTTAATCAAAGCCCTCTGGTTACTGCTAAGGACTTTGTCCACCACTTTACCAACCTGGCAGTAACAATTTGGAGATGATCTTGTAGAGGCTGTTCAACAAGCTTATGGATCTATAGTCCTTGAGGGAATGCCCCTGCTTCTTTGGGAGAAGGGTAATAGAAGTCCTGTTGATCCCCATTGAGATGAGCTTTACACTCCTGGAATTCCACCACTGCTTCCACTAGGTCGGCTTGAATGATATCCCAACATGTCTGGAAAAAAAAACATGGGAAAGCCATTTGGACCTAAGGCTTTGTCCCAGGCCAAAGAGAAGGCCGCATGTCTATTCTCCTCAACAGAGGAGGAGAGAGTGTACTCCTGTCCTCCTAAATGACGTGCCACTGATGATTTACAAAATAAGGTCGCTAAGAATCCTCCTCTGACAAAAGGGAAGAATAGAAGTCTACCTAATATCACCCATGCTAGTAAGAGTTTTGTCCCCGTGTCGCAGGCTCTTGATGGAGTTCATTCTCCTTCTCCTAGACGCAATTTTCTAGAAGTTTGCTATGTTCCTGTCCCCCTCCTACAACCACCTCTGTTTGGATCTTTGCTCCCAATATACCTCACTCCTTGAGGAGGATGTCCTCAAGCTCCTTTCTTATTGCCTCTCCCCTAGTTTTGTCTCTATGTAGTCCGAGACATGAGGCGACCGAGGCGACTAGGGGGTCGCCTCACGCCTCAAACGCCTAGGTGACGACCGAGGCGTTTGAGACGTGATTTTATTAAATAAATAAATATAATTCAGAAATTAAACTATATGTCAATAAATTTTTAAAATTTTTAAAATTCATATATAAAATCAATAAATTTCCTAAATTCACTCATTCCTAAACAAGAATTAACACTCATATTGTCATACACACAAATACACTAAACGAGGATAACAAGTGCAATATTATTACAAAACTAAAACAAGTAAATAAACAACTAAACAAGTCAATTACATAATTCATAACAAAAAGTGGTTCAAATAGTCATAGTCTACGGTCATAGTCATAAAATCTGTGTGACAGAGGGAAAGGAGAGGGAGATAGAGAGTGACAGAGTGAGAGAACGAGAGAGGGTGAGACAGAGTGAGAGAGGGGATCGACACCTCCCAATGACTGCATGTCTCTGTGTGCTAGAGAGAAAGGGAGAGGGAGACAGAGTGACAGAGTGAGAGAGCGAGAGAGGGTGAGACAGAGTGAGAGAGGGACCCGACCCCTTCCTCTGTCTGTGCCTGTGTCTGTGTGAGAGAGACAAAGAGAGAGGGAGAGGGAGACAGAGTGAGAGAGGGCTCGGCCCCTCCCAATGACTATGCGTGTGTGTCTGTGTGTGTGATAGAGATAGAGATAGAGATAGAGTGACAGGGAGATAGAGAGTGAGAGAATAGAGAGAGACAAAGAGAGGGAGAAGGAGACAGAGAGGGGCTCGACCCCTCTTTCTCACTGTGTGTGACAGAGGCAGAGAGAGTGAGAGGGAGTGAGAGACTGAGAGAGGGAGAGAATAGAGAGAGCAAGAGAGGGAGGCCTGTGAGAAAGAGAGGGAGACGGAGGGGGAGACAGAGACAGAAGAGAGGGAGAGGGAGACAGAGACAGAAGAGAGGGAGCGGAGTATCTGCAAGAAAGAGAGGGGGAGAGGCCTCTCTCCGGACGCTGCTCGATGTCGTCGCTCGCCGGACGCCGCTGTCGTCGATCGTCGAAGGCCGCAGGGGTGGAGAACTGGCGAGTAGGGTTCGCTCGATCCGGGGAGAGAGGAAATGGTCGGGGGGGGGTGATCGAAACCCTCATACCCTGTTTTATAGCCCCGGATCCATACTTCATGGGTTAGCGGTCTTCTCCGGGTCGCGGAGGCCAGATATGCAGATCCGTTCTGTGGGCGAAGCTGGCTCACTGCGTTGAGGTGTTGGAGGCGGCTCGGGGCGCGTCGAGGTGAGGGAAGGCGTGCGGCGATCGCCTCAGCGAGAACAAACGCGGTGAGGCGATGGCACGCCTCGCCTCAGTGCATAGGCATTCGCCTAGGCACGATTTCAATAACATAGTTTTGTCTTGCTCATCTAATAGCTTAGCTTCCTCCATTGTATCAAAGACCTGAAGCTTCTCTAGTATATGGTCCTTGGTAGCTTTTCCGGAAATAGTCTTTGATCTACTCCAAGAGGAAAGCTGTTGGACCAGCTCCTTCAATTTGATGATCATTCCTGCCATAGCCAATGCCTCATGTCTATGTGTAGTGTAGCCCAACTTCTGGTGAACACCTGGAAGAAATCCTGCTCCTTAAGCCAATGCTTTTTCATCTTGAATGCACGACGCCTGTTAAACCTGTTATTAGTTCTCAGAAGAATGGACTTGTGATCTGACATTAGGCGGGCATTCAACTTGCAGATTTGGGAAGTGATCTTTCGAATCCATTGACACCAAAATCCTGTCCAACTTCGAGCAACTCGACTTTGCTATGAGATTAGACCAAGTGTAGAGGGCATTCGGTGCGGGGATATTTATTAGGCCACCCTCTTCAATCAACTCTTTGAAGTCCTCCGTTTCCCCTGTCACCGTAAAAGATCCCGACCTTTCCCCCATTGCTGCAATAACATTGAAGTCGTCTCCAATGCACCACGGTCTTCTAGACAACTGATGATGCTGAAGGAGTTCCTCCCATAGACCTTTTTTCTCCTCTCTGCCTTGAGACCCATACATACCAGAGAAGTCCTACATGAAATTGTCGCAAAGGTTGCGGAAGTAAGTGAGATAACAGAGTGGCCAACCTTCCTCTCTTCACCAGTTCATTCTAAAGCACAATGATACCACCCCACATCACACCCTTAGTCAACCTTCTTCCACCTATCTCCCTCGTGACACACTCCCCATGCCCCTCTAGTTCAGGCTCATGTATACACAAGATATCAATTTTACAACTCCATACAAACTCCCTGACAACCCTCCTTTTTTTCGGCCCACACACCCCTTTTACATTCTATGACACTATATGCATGGAAAATGTTCTTGAGCTTCTCCACTCCCCCTCCTGATCCTCATCTGGCTCCTTCCCATCCTTTTCCCTTTCTCCCTCTCCTCTCCTAACAATTTTCCCTGCCTTAACCCCCTAGCCATTCCCAGCAGCCATCTTTTTTGGATTTTGCATAACACCGTTCTGATATCTTTATCAATACCCTCACAAGATACTCCTATTAGGCTTGCTACCTCCTTGGTCTATTCCCCCATGAACCTCTCTACTCTGGCTATAACTTCCTTTACCTCCTCTTTTCCCAGAGCTCCCTCCACCTCCTCTCTGAAACTCTCCTTCTCTTGAAGGGAGTCCTTGACCTTGAACACCTCCATCATGGATCCATCTTCATCCTCAAGTAGCAGGGGGTGACAGGTAAGAAGGGCCCCTGGTCCTTGCAGCACGTCTGAAGCCTTGGCAGCAGCTATTAGATCTGTCTCTTGGAGATCAGTTTTAGAGCATCCCATGAACCCAGAACCACCGGCCTCTTCGATTGGGGAAGCATCAAGTAGCAATGTTTTGCCCTTTCCCACGCTACCAAGGTCATCGGCCGGCATAGAGCCCGGGGACATCCCGTACTGGCAGAAGGCCTCGGCCTGAGCCACTACAAACTATCTTCTACTGGAGTCTGTTGGCCCACTCATGCTAGTGACCTGAACGATCGCGGCCGAGGGACCTTCCTGTGCAGGTTTTGGCAGTTGACAAACCTGTCAGCCGCCCCCTTTCTCCATGCTCCCGTTGGAATCACCAATCGCCGGCCGACGAGGGTCTCATCCCTGTCGACAGCAGAGGGTCAGAAGTCCTCTGAAGAAGGTTTCCCTATCAGGCAGGAGAGAAGGACTTGTGCAGGTCTTGGCGGGCCCGACCGTGATATGTGGTTAGCAGATAAGTCAGGGGTATTCACCCGTTTACCCAACAAGGCACCTCTGCAACCCGCTCCACCCGGGTCAACCGAAAGAAAAGGTCCGACCTGTTCCGCCATCCGGTCTTCCATCTCGACCCGTCTGCGATCGGACCCGCCCGACTCTGAATTGGAGGAAACCCGTTTCGGGTTCGGATTTCGAATTCCCGCGGGGTATTGTGCTTCTTCCTTTCACATTGTCCCTTGAAAACCTAAACCTCCCCCCACCACAAGCCTCCTTGTTACGCCTCTGAATACAACCCTAACCGGAAAAATTTCTCCGGCTAAGGAGGCTTCTACCAACGTCGGAATTGCCGTGATGGAGGAGACACGAACCCAAGCTTCGCAGCACCTGATGGATTGGTCACATTGCAAATGACTGGAATGGTTACCTTGTCACTCTCCTCATGCATTTACTATCTTCAAAGATTTTAAAGTAGACATGCCTTTTCTTTTTTCTCGACACCTGGTAGTTCACTGGTAGCCAGTACTGTTGAATATCTTTACTGCTTCTTCCCTATGTTGAGGAGTTGATTTAAATATTTTTAAGCACCTGGTAGTTTCTGCATCTATTGTGATTATCTAAAGTCAATGGAGTACTTGGTGTTGATTGTTTTCTATTAACTTTTATCTCTCTTGTAGGGCTGTGGTTCCAACTATTCAGGGTTATGAAGATGCTGGAGATTTCACAGTGACTGAAAGACTAAAAACAAGTATAAGGGCTAACTTGATATTTTATCTTAGCGTTGGATCTATTGGCCTTTTTGGGCTTATTCTACTCATTATTACGCACAAAAAATGGTTAGTCTCTGAACAGTTTGATACTATTTTTTAATTTCTGCAAATTGTGGATGGCAGAAGTTCTATTGGTCATGCTTCTAAGAAGGGAAGGTTTAGATTTCGATGGATGTACAATGGCTTATTACAAATCAACATTATGCCCTTGATGTTAGATCTTGTTTCTTTTTTTTTTTGATTCTTCTACCATAGATTCGTGTGTCAGTTAATTTATTGTCATGAATTATATGTGAAATGCCACATGGAAGGATATGCTAGGACGAATGGTCTTTCAATTCCTAAGCTGACCCAGGTTGAGGGGACAAGGCTTTGTGAAGTTGGATATGGTTGCATTGTTGTGTTCTTTATTTATGCTAACTGATCACTCATATTCCCTTGTTTTGACTCTTTTGTTTGCAGGAGTCTTAGTCTTATGGGCTTAGCAATGGCTTGCTCAAATACCTTTGGTCTTGTAACAGGCGCATTTCTTCTTGGTTTTGGCTTGAGTGAAATCCCAAAGAGTATCTGGAGAAATGCTGATTGGAGCAACCGCCAAAAAGTTTTGTCTCATAGGGTTGCTAAAATGGCTGTAAACCTAGATGATGCTCACCAAGAATTTTCAAATGCAATCGTGGTAACTAGTTTTTTTTTTCTAGTGAATGATTTAGATGCTTAAAAGTCTACCTGCAATGTAAATGGTTGCCTGTGCAATTGGTGCTCATCGATATTCTTGTTGGTATTGGCCATGCTTGGGTTACACGAGTATATTGTTTAAACGACAGTATCATCCATTTGTTTAATAAATAAATGGCTATTTGAAATTTATTCTGATTATGCACTACGATATTTGTTAGATTCATTTCTCTGATTACCATCACCAAAGTGAGACTGGATATAGAAGAGTTTCTTCATGTGAAAAGCCAACTCATTGGTGTTCTGTCGATTTTATACCACTCTTATACATTAATTTTTGTTTAGAGCTAAGTAAAGAAGATATTTTGTAGTCATCAGAGGAGAGTTCAACTTTGGCATATCCTGTTATTTCTTGAAAATGTGGTTGAAATTGCTTATATCCAATCTCGCTTCATTCATTTCCTTTTAGGTAGCTTCTGGACTGCTGTTTTTTTTCTATGTTTTGTTTCAAGCATTTGTCTATTAACCCGTGGAACATGTGCAGTCTAAGACATTAATGTCTCTAGAAGTCTAGAAGTTTCACTTTTTGGGGTTTTACCACAAATGTACAAAGAATGAAGATGTTTTAGACTTTTAGTTTGTCTTTATAGCTTAATTTTTACTATGACCTGGATGGACCAGGCCAGGGTTAGATGTTTTTTGAAAACATTTTGTTGTCCTTAATCATGGTTCTAAATTTCTGCATCCATCACTGAGATGTCTATCTTGTTTCTTTTGGGCATTTTACCACATGATATCATCTTCTTCTTTTGAATATTTCACCATGAAATGCGGTCCATAAGTTCTTAACTCAATTATGGTTGACTGACTCTAAGATATTCATCATTAGGTTGCACAGGCAACATCAAATCAGATGTCCAAGCGTGATCCTCTAAGGCCATACATGGATGTTATTGATAACATGCTGCATCAAATGGTACTCTGTTCTTTGTTTTACAAAGCATAGTGATACTTATCTATCTAAATGCAGTGAAAAAGAGAAAAAACACATTAACAATGTCTTCATTATTAAGCAACTTTATGCCTTTTTGTCCTTTGTCCAGCTACGAGAAGATCCATCTTTCAAACCATCAGGAGGGAGACTAGGGGAAAATGACATGGACTATGACACGGATGAGCAATCAATGGCAACCCTCCGTCGCCAACTTAGGAGAGCTCGAGAGGAGTATTACCGCTATAGGAGGTATTATTTACTCTTTTCCATTGAGGTTTCACTTGTGAATTATAATTCTTGACTTACAGAACTATATGGTGTTTGGCATTGTACTGTGTTTCTTGGAAATGACTGACATTTCCTCATGGTTGATATTTTAATTACCCAATCCCTTTTTCCTGATGGCATCGTCATGTTATACTTATATAATCATTTTAATGAAACTGATATTTTCTAGAATTATGCAGTGAATATATGACTTATGTCACGGAGGCCCTTGAACTGGAGGATACAATAAAAAATTATGAGCGTCGAGACTCAACTGGATGGTTAGTTCTTAAAGTATTCTTTTTTTGGCTTTCTATTTGCCTTATCTTTTCACCTATTCATTTTGTAAAAATTCTGAGAAATTTGTAGTATGGTTTAATTTATATGTGTACTTTTTTTTTGAAAATCTATAGTACCACTGATGTATAAAATGAAAAGAGAATGTACAATGTGTACTTCTTGTGTTGATGCCAGTGACAAAAAGTATCTATTGTAGTTCATTATGTAGAATTGTTTTCATTATGAAGTTCCTTTGAAGGCAACACAAATTCTTTTAATGAGGCTCGTCTCCACCTCAATGTCCACAGCGACAAATTCAATTTTTTAAGGAGTTGCAATAAACATGAAACGGGAATTCAAAAGCAAATTAAGATGTGTAGATTTTTTTACTGAGTGTTTGTGTACCCGATGATTACATGGCATGTTGGACACGGGACCAAGTACTAGTGTCCTCTCTTGTTCAGGCTCCTATGGTGAAGTAGGGACCTCTGAAGTGCCAACATGAGGTGAAGTCCTTGCTATTAGTCCCCTGTTGAGCCCGTTATTTTTTCTCGAATTAATCGAGACATTTTTCTCGAATTAATCGAGGTGATTTTCTCGAACCAATCGAGGCAAATTAAACTAAGGTGGCATAGTGATGATCGGAATACGACGCTGTTTACACGCGTAATTTTCGGATATCCACTTTGTTGGATGAATATGTGGATATTTTGACATATTTGTTAATTCCGCGCTTTTGGGTTTATCAGACGATTTAAGATTCGTGTACTGGACCTTTCCCCACCGACTGAAGTCGGTGTTAATTTACATCGGTACAAGTCCGGACACCTTTGATTAACTGTCGAAGAACGCCTTTTGCCTCTATTCGTTGTGACATAAATGCTCTTGATGATCTCCCATTTCGGGTACATACTCGTGCAAAGAAATCTGTAGACTTTATTTCCTTGAACACATATAATTTGAATTACAATCGGTCCTTCAAGACATTTACATATGATCCCGATCGTATAATTGGGTCTTCAAGATTACATCCAGTTACAACCAGAGTTTTTAATTTGCTTCAGTCTGCATTTGGATCTTTGGATTTGATTTCGTCCTGATCGAGTCATTGAATTTACTTTATTTCTTGATCGGACGGTTGAACTTGAATTCCATCACGAGAACCGTTAGATCGCCAAGATGATCATTGTCGATCTCTCGAGTTGCTTCATGGTCATAATCACTCTTTTGATTGTGATTGGACCCTTAAGTTGACTTGGTGTCCATAAAGGACCGTCCCCCCTGAGGCGGGGTATATTTGTAATTTTCCTCCATCAGAGTATTTCTGCAGTTTTCCCAAACTTTGGGATATTCTTGCAATTTCTTACTTTCTTGGAGATAGTCCCGTCACTTCTTGACTTTTCAGCATATATTTGACATTTCTTGACTTCTCGGAGATAGCCCCGTTATGTCTTGACTTCTTGAGCATATCTGTCACTTCTTGACTTTTCAGAGATAGCTCTGTCACTTCTTGACTTCCTGGGCATATCTGTCATTTCTGACTTTTCGGAGATCGCCCCGTCGTTTGACTTCTTGGGCATTCCTCGTCTTCATTTCTTAACTTTTCGGAAATAACCCTATCATTTGACTTCTTGGGTATTCCTCGTCTTGATTTCTTGACTTCTCGGAAATAACCCCCGTCATTTGACTTCTTGGGCATTCCTGACTTGCTTTCTTGACTTCTCGGAAATAAACCCCGTCATTTGACTTCTTGGGCATTCCTCGTCTTGATTTCTTGTTTAAGGGAATAACCCTGTCAGTTGACTTCTTGGGTATTCCTCGTATTCATTTTCTTGACCTTTCGGGGTTTATTTGCTATTTCATCAATTTCTGAGTTTTCATACATGATAGCCCTTGGCCATGAAAAAGATACAAGGATTTGGATGGTTATCCATAAACTAAACTCAGCAGAGCGCACACCGCTTCAGGGAAGAGGCGTGGTCTCGCTCCACCGAGTCGTGCGAACGGCGCCAACCATTCTTTGGTGATTTTGAGATAAACCGTGAACTTGTGCAGTTTCTAGATTGAGCAATGACTTTCATGTAACTTTCCCACAAATGTTGTATTTCTGCATTTTTTGATATTTCAGGGTCTTTTGCATTTTCCCACCGTTCGGGATATTTTTGTAATTTTCCTGCCATCGGGGATATTTCTGCAATCTTACTGTCATCGAGAGTATTTCTGAAAATTTCCGCCACCGGGGGTATTTCTGTAATTTTCTGCAACGAGGGGTATTTCTGCAACTTTCTGACCATCGGGGGTATTTCTACAATTTTCTGCCCACTGGGGGTATTTCTATAATTTTTTGCCCACCGGGGGTATTTCTATAATTTTCTGCCACCGGGGGTATTTCTATAATTTTCTGTCCACCGAGGGTATTTCTACAATTTTCTATCCACCGGGGGTATTTCCTTCATCAGATACGTTTATGCAATTTTTCCTTTTTCCAACATTTTGACCACCGAGCCTTGAACATTTGTAAGACTTGCAATTTTAATTTGTAACCATCTTCATTCTACCTGTGGATGATTTCCTTTGGATGATTTCAAATGCTTTGGATGATTTCCATTGCAATAAGCATAAGACCATTTTAATGATTTCAAATGTAATAAGCATAATCATACAAGCCCATTCTTACTCCTTTTTCATGGAAGAAGCCATTTTGACTAGCCCACTTGTGCATGGAAGAAGCCCATTTTGACTAGCCCACTTTTATCAGCCCATTTACAGAAGCTTTGTGAGCCCATGCTCTCTTTGCAAGGGGTGAAAGGTTTCTTAAGCACTCCTGCTCTCCTTGTGGGAGCTCTCCTCTGCGTTGTTGCTCCATTCGAATGTCTTGTTCCCCGGATGTGGAGGCTGACCATTTTATAGCAGTTGAGGAGTGCACTGGAGGGGTACTCCTCCGGAATGTGAACGGGTGAAACCGGAGGGGGTGCTCCTCCGGTTACCTGTCAACCGGAGGCCCCTCCTCTTCTCCCCCTTCTTCGTTTTCTTCTTCTCTGCTGTTTTTTTTTGTTTTTAATGCGTGGGCCAGAAAACAAAGGGACCGGAGGGGGCTCCCTCTGGTTCTGTTTTGACGGGAGGACCCCCCCTCCGGTCTGCAACACCGAAGGGGCGCCTCCGATCTGCTTTCACCAGAGCTCCTCCCCCCCTCCGGTTAGCTGCACACCGGAGGGGGCCTCTCCGGTCCCATGCCACCGAGAGGGGGTCCCTCCCGTCTGGTGCGACTGGAGGGGGGTCTCCTCTGCTGGTACCTAATCGGAGGGGGATCCCCCTCCGGTCTCCTGTGCTTTTTGAGTGAGGAGGAGAGAGCAGAGGGGGTTTCTTACCCCCCTTTTTTTTTCAGCGTTCAACAGACGCAAAGTTAGTACCGTCGCTCCAATGAGTCATCCTCAAACTGCAGGAACCCCCGGTTGAAAAACCCATCATTTTCTCGAAATAATCGAGACAATTAGGGGTAATTCAACTCAACAACGATTAATGAAAAGCACAAAGCCTAGTGTCGTTGTGATCCCGGACGAACTCCAGAATCTCGGGGATTCGTGTTGGATGTTCAGAGTGAAAGAAAAAACATCGCAGCAAGAAAGCAATCACACGAGGATATTCTACGTACCCACGGAATATCGACACAAGTCGACGAGGTGATTCGACAGGATGCAAACTTCTCCCATCGACGAACGGTGCGAAGAAGACCAAACAAATGCACAAAGGAGGAGCCTTTCTCCTATGTCCAAGCAGCAAAAATTGAAGGAAAAAGGGCAAAAAATAGGGTTATAGGGGGGCGCCCCCCCTCCCACATCTGCGTTTATTTGGACACCGCCCAGGGGTCATTCGACCCCGGGAAGCCTCCCCGGGCTTAATCGGGGTCAATCGACCCCCTAAATGGGCTGACCAACCCCGGTTAAGCCTGGACTTAACCGGGGTTGACTGCCGCTCTCCACCGGGGATCGGGGTCGATTGTCCCCCATTTGGGCTTAGTCGATCCCCACCTTTTTGGTCGGGGTCGATCCCCCTCCTTTTAGGGTGAATTGACCCTGTTTAAAATCCCAAAAAAGCTTAACCGGTGTCGTTTGCCTACCTAGCAGGTCATTTGACCCTGGGTAAGCCCCCTGAGGGCTTAACCGGGTCCAAGTGACCCCCTACACTCTATAAATACCCCCATGGGTCCCACAGGGAGAAAGGGTGAAGACACGGAATAAGAAGCGTGCGCTCGAGATTTTGTGTTCGTTTGTGTTTGTAAAGGCCCATTTAAGGGTATGAATTATAAATATCCCGGTTCTTGCACCTATGTCCCCAGGGGCCATGTTATGTAATTTTTCATGTATTTTGGCGGTAGAAGTATGTAATTTTCTGTCCCCAAAATTACAAGGAAATCCTCTCGATGTTCAGTAATTGCAAAAATACCTTGCAGATTGCTCAAATTGTGACTATGTCCCGCATTCTTTGTGGAGAAGTCTTGTAAAGTCTACAATTTACTGACAAAGCTTTGTACTTGTACACATTTATGCAAATATCCTTCTAAGGAATTACAAAAATACCCAGACTCTCCGTTAAATCATGGACATATCTCTATGAGGACTGTTTGCACATATGTCCCTCGTAAGTTTCAATTTGTTCGCACACTCATGGTCAATGCCAAATTGAGTGTTACTCGAGAACTGCCAAAATATCTACGGGACATTCCAAAAATTATCAAAATATCTCTGAAGTCCAAAAATTATCAAAATATCTCTAGAACCTAGGAATTGTCAAAACACCCCTGGAATTCAAAGAGTCCCTAAACTCTCCAGGAATTGTAAACATATCCTATCACCATTAGGTTTTGCTTAACTTCCAAGAGATGTTAAATTGTGGCATAGCCCTCAATCTATGCCCACACTCAAATGTTAATCTCTTGCCTACCCCTGTCCTTCTTGGTTTGTAGGCTCACTATGCCTTCATTAAATCATACCTTTGTCTCCTTATCTTTCCTTTAGGGAAGACGATTATAGTCGTCGTGACTTTGCCCTTGGCATCAGACCCTCAATGTAAAGGACTATAATTTTCTTTGGCAGTTAAACAAGGGTGTTCGAATTTTATGCCGATGGAAATCAACACTGATCGAGGTCGGTGGGGAAAGGTCCCACACTCGAACTCAAATCGTTTGATAAACTAAACCCATGGAATTGGGGATGTACATGCTATTTAAATAGCTAATTAATGTGCACTTATGTTCAACAAATGAACTCTCCCTACCCCCTTTCTCACTAAATTTATAATTCCGTGTTCAGCCTCCCCCTTCCACCTATTCCTTTGGAATTTGACGTTGGTAAGTTGACATTGGGTTGGGGAGGGGATATGACTATCACATGCAAACAAGGAAAAAGGAGCTGGGAAAACTGGAAAAGTGTATATGAAATCTGAGACTTTACTGAAGTTTCTTTGCATAAGGTCAGACCCCGGAATTGCGCCTCTTCAAAAAACGAACTCCCACCAGAATGGGACCTGTTTGTTTCCATAAGGTCTGAGATTTTTTTCTGAAAGTGGATGGTATCACCAATATGTTACATAGAAAAAGATAGATTACAAAAGAATGTACGGCGGCCTATCAACAAAAGGGACACCGCCTCCCAGAAGCACCCAGTTCCAGCAATCAGGAACCCCCCAAAAAAGCAAAAAAGGAGGATGTACAGATATCTGTATTACTAAGCAAAGATGCCCACTCCCTCACTCCATCCCTTACAAAAGAAGCCACCCTATCAACAATCATCGCATCCCTCCTAAAAACTCTCCTATTCTTCTCTCCCCACTAGGCCCACAAAGTAGCATGGAGAAACTAGCCAAAGTTTTGTCCTCCTTGGTCACCCTCACCTCCGACCAAACTAGAAGGAGATCCTGAGCTGAAAACACTTGCGGGAGTGTACACACCAGATCCTTGCTAGCACCAACTACCATACCACGGAGGAAAATTCATGAGCCGTGACCAGATGATTGACTGATTCCTCCTCTGTCTTACATAAGGCATGGGTCGTAGAAAGATCATCCCTAAAGTGGGTGAGCCTATCACACGTGGGAAGTCTTCCTGCTGCTGTCCTCCAAACAAGGATCTTAATCGTTAAGGGGCTGCTTGGGTGCCACACCTGCCTCATAAAGGGGAAGTGAACCCCCCCGTCAGTGATGATGCGATAAGCAGACTAACAGAGAAGGTTCCCAAGTGCTCCCACCTCCATTCCCACGAATCAGTCCGTACTGGAGAAAGATGGACCTCCTGCGGTAGGAGCTGTTCTCCCAATTCTATAATCTCAACATCAAGCAGCTGTCTACAAAAACAGGGGCTCCATCCTCCCCCCGCAGGGGCTGGATCAAAGGCCTCTGTCACCACTACAGACCGCTGCAATGGCAAAGAGGTTAGGGAAGTGATCCGGAGAGCGGACGTCCCACACCATCTGTCAGTCCAAACTCTGCAAGAGGCTTAGTCTGCCAAAACAAAATGAGCCCCAGCTCTGATCACATCCATTGACTGACACCCCCCCCTCCAAATATGGGAAGTGGAGGAGCTGGGGTGGGGGGTGGTGCTCCAACTCCCATGGAGTGCCCCTCCAGTAGTATTTCTGTCTGATAATGTTCACCCAAAGTCCTTCAGATGTACCCATCTTCCAAACCCATTTAGCAAGGAGGTCCCGGTTGAAGTCATTAATGTTCTTCAAGTCTAATTTTCCATTCTCCTTGCTTCTGCATATTCTGCCCCAAGAGATTTCATAGCCGCCTCTCTTAGGGTTCCCGCTGCCATGCCAATAGAAGCAGCACCGAATGGCGTCTGATCTCCTCATCACCGATCTCAGAATCCTGAAGATGGACCGGTGGTAAATTGGAGGCTGTCAAAGACTGACTGGCATAGCACCTGTCTGCCCCTGTAAGAGAGGAGCCTACCCTTCCATCCGGCCAGCTTGGATTGGAATCTCCGCACTACTGGTTGCCAATCCTTAAATCTGAGATCCCCAGGAGCAAGAGGAGACCCAGGTAAGTAATGGAGAAGTTCCCAATCTTACACCCTATGGTCATAGTCGCCCTCTGAAAGGCTTCATTCCCCACATTGATTTCCATGAGACGACTCCTTGAGTCCCAAGACCTCATCAAGAAGCTCCCACGTAAGTTTAGTCGTGAACACTTATCCTCTTCCCCTGACAAGAAAAGGATGGTATCGTTTGCATATTGAAGGTTCGTAATCTGACTGCCGTAGTTGTGGACATTGAACCTAGAAATGAGTCCTGTTGCCTCAGCTTTGTCCCACAATCTGCTTAGGATATGAGCTACAATGATGAACAGAATGGGAGACATTGGGTCGCCTTGTCGAAGCCCTCTGCTGCAATGGAAAAAGGATGTCGGCTCACCATTGATGAGACTGTCACAAGAAGCCGACATGAGCCATCCTCTAATCTAAGTAGTCCATCACTCCCCAAAGCCCATCTTCCTCAGAACTAGGAGCAGACACTCCCAATTAACCTTATCATAGACCTTCTCAAAGTTCAACTTGAGAACCATTCCTTGCCTCCGCCTCTGCTTGACGAACAAGATACATCCATGGGCCATCAAGAATTCTTTTGAATCTGCCTTCCTTTGATAAAGCCCCCTGATTGTAGCTGATCAACCTGCCTACTACCTTTTCCAACCTGCCAGCCAGCAACTTCGTTAAAATCTTATAGACCCCATTAAGGAGACGGATGGGTCTATAGTCCGATAGGGAATCAACACCCTCCTTCTTGGGTATAAGCACCATAAAAGTCTTGTTGATGCCCCTGAGGTGGGCTCTCTCCTCCTAGAAATCCAACACCACCCTAAGGAGGCTGCTTTTTGCCACCTCCTAGCAGTGTTGGAAAAACAGCGGAGGGAACCCATCAGGTCCTAGAGCCTTGCCTATTGCCAAAGCAAAGACAACCCTCCTAACCTCTTCCTCTGAGAAGGGGCCTATGAGCACACCCCTCTCCCCTTCAGAGATGGAGGGTAGGAGATCATTTGCTATCTGCAGTGTCCAACAATTCTCCTCGGAAAACGGTCTGGAATAGAAGTCCAACACATGCCTCCTAATAGAGTTGGGCTGGGAGAACACTTGCTCTTCATGTCTCTAGCTATTGATGTGATTCAACTTTCTTCTACCAAAGGCAAATACTATGGAAAAGGCTATATTTCTAACCCCTTCTTTGATCCACCTTTCCCTAGAGCTCTGTTTCCAATAGATCTCTTCTTTGAGCAAGATATCCCCATACTCCTTTTTGAGTTTATCCTTTAGCTTTGTCATCCTCATTCATCAATTCTTCGAGAGCATCAAGACTACCAATGATCCCAAGAATACGATCCTTCACATCCCTCATTGGGGGGGGGGGTCTTGGAGGCTCCTAGTCAGACAGAGCCCTAGCTGTTGCCTTGAGATTGAGAATCAGGTAAGCATGTGAGAAATCCCCGGCCTTTCATTCTTCCAAGCATGGGACACCACCTCCAAAAAGTCTCCTTCTTCAGCCAATGCCCTTCCAATCAGAAGTTATTCTTCTAGCAACTCTGCTTGAAGTTTTGAGAAGGATCGATCTATGGTCTGGCATGGTCCTGAACAAACACTCAACTTGTAAACGGGGAAAATGCTCTTCCCAATCCACTAAGACGAGAATTCTATCCAGTCTAGAGCAACTCGCTTCTACCCTGAAATTTGACCACGTAAAGAGAGCTTAAGAGTAGAAATGGCGATGAGGGTCGCATCATCGATGAACCCCTGAAAGTCCTCCATGGAAGAGGAGGACGAAAGCTGCTCAGACCGCTTCAAAGGGGATATCGTGGCATTGAAGTTGCCGGTGACGCACCACAATTTCCTCGACTTTTGCTGGCAAGTTAGGAGGGCCTGCTAGAGCTCCTTGTCCTCTCTCCCTTGGGGGCTGTTGGAAGCAAATTTTGTGTGCAAAAAAAAAATCCCGCCGGGTGAAAAGAACCTGTCCGGGGTGAGAGGGACCCGTCCGGGGTCGGGGGGGCCCGTATGGGGTCGCCCGGCCCCAGGCGGGTTGGCGCGCAGGCGGGCAGGGCCTCCGGGGGCCGCGCGGCCCCCGAGGTGACCTCCCCGGGGTCATTCGACCCCGGGAGGACCCACCCGGGGTCAAACCACCCCGGGCAGGACCTGCCCGGGGTTGTTTGACCCCGGATAGGCCCGTCCGGGGCCCGCGACCCCGGGGAGGTCCCGGACCGGCCCGGGGAC
This sequence comes from Amorphophallus konjac, assembly GCA_022559845.1. NCBI lineage: Eukaryota > Viridiplantae > Streptophyta > Magnoliopsida > Alismatales > Araceae > Amorphophallus > Amorphophallus konjac. The sequence goes on along the minus strand of JAHNEJ010000921.1, from coordinate 33,276 downwards.
CTCCCACCCCGGGGAGGTCCCTCTCCCCCGCGCGGATACTAAAAAAAATTCAAAAAGTGACCTCCCCGGGGTCATTTTCATCCCGTTGGACCCGTACGGGGTCGAACACTCCCGGGGAGGTTCCCCACTTCTATAAATAGACCCCCGGAGGTCCAAAAAAGGGAGACGATCGACACACAAGCTACAACCTACGGAGCATCCAGAGCTCTTTTGTTCGTTTGTTTCGGCCCGCGTGGGGTAAGTCTCCGGGTCTTGTGTATGTGTCCCTATGAGGGTATATTTGTAATTTTGCCCCTCAGTGGGCCGTGTTGTTGTTTCTAAGTCCTGGGATGACTATGTCATATGCTTCTGCCCTAATAATAGGAGAATTGCATAAATGTCCTCCCCGGGGTCCGAGAAACATAAAAGTCCTGTTGTTTGCAGTTTTACCCTGCAACTTTTTGTAATTGGGGCTACGCCCCTACTTCCCGCGTTAGGGCGGACTTTTGTACAGTCGACAAACTCGCCGACAACCCTTGTACTCATTTGAACTATAGAAGCACTCATCATGTTTTATGTATATCCTCGGGTGGGAAAATTATAAGAAAACCCCCCGACTTCTAGAAATTGCATATATACTCCTCCTTCGATCAAATTGACAGATGTGTGCCTTCCATGAAGCCTCTTGTCACTACTTCGGTCCGGGAGTGTTGTCAGCTCAGTCCGACACTCGGGTATCACTTTAAACCTAGGTCTAGGGTATGGTAAAATTACCAAAATACCCCTACGACCTAAAAATGGCCTAGCAGCCTCCTAAAACCCTCTAGAAAGAGCCTCAGCGCCTTGGGGAGTCAGGGATCCAGTCTTACTTCTATTCCAGCCCAGAAATTTCAGCAATGCCTCTGGCCTGGGAAAATTACCAAAATACCCCTGGGTTGGTAAAATTACCAAAATGCCCTCGGGGTCCAGAAAATCTTCCTCTACTTCAAAAAACGCCTACGGCTTCCCCCAAATCATCTTCATATTCCCAAATCCTAGGGTTTTGTCCAAACATGGCCTCAGTTAAAACCCTAACCTAGTCTTTGTTGTTGGTCGGTGGTAAATGAGTGGTCATGGAGAGTCTCTCGAGCGAGCCTGCCCTCCACATCAGAACCTCTATAGAAGACTTTGGGATTCCTTTGACAGTTAAACAAAGGTGTTCGGACGTTAGGCCGATGTAAATCAACACTGACTACGGTCAGTGGGGAGAGGTCCAGCACTCGAACCCAAATCGTCTGATACTATGCGCACCCACGGAATAAACCTCTCTATGCAGAGGAATGTCTCTTTTCAAAAAGAACATTTATTTTTCCCACGTGAAAATATTCCGTGTCTCACAGACTGACACGCCCGGTGGGACCTTTCCCGCCTTTCTTCTTTCTGTCAAAGAAAGTCCTCTAAACATTCTTCAAGGTTCTAATTGCCCCTCTTCCTCTTACAGGACGGGAAGAGGAGGGCACACCTCTCTATTCATTTGAGAGTTCTTCGTGCATGTGCACGCCACTCCTTTTGTGCTACGCACCACCGCCACCAACACTAGCAGCAGCGATGGCAGCCGTCACCTACGGCCCCCAAGTCGTTGCCGACCATGTCAGGTTCGGATACCTGGCAACTCCGATCGTCTTTGGCGACTTCCCAGCGGTCGTCGGCTCGCCCTTCTTCTTGGGCGTGGTGCCAGTGACTGAAGTCAGTTCAGCCGCTCCTGCAGTACCAACAGTCGCTGAGGGCGTCAGGCCCTCTACTGCAGCAACCGGCCGGGTCTGCCCGGTCAAGAAGACAACTGTCGGGGGCGTCAGGCCCTCGGCCCCATCAACTGGCCGGGTCCACCCGGTCGAGAAGACAATAGTCGGGGGTGTTAGGCCCCCGGCCCCAGCAACTGGCCGGGTCAGTCCGGTCAACAAGGTTGCTATTGGGGGTGTCAGGCCCTCTACTCCAACAACTGGCCGGGTCCGCCCGGTCGACAAGGCAACTATCGAGGGTGTCAGGCCCTCAACCTCAATTGCTGGTCGAGTCCGCTCGACTAAGAAGACAACTGTCGGGGGTGTCAGGCCCTCGGTCTCAACAACTGGCCGGATTCACCCGGTTAACAATACAACCGTCGGGGGTGTTAGTCTCTCGGCCCCAGCCACTGGCCGGGTTAGTCCGGTCGACAAGGTCGTCTCTGAGGGCGTCAGGCCTTCGGCTTCGTCGATTGGTCGGGTTCACTTGGCCAAGAAACCAATCACTGAGGGTGTCAGACCCTCTACTTCATCAACCGGCCGGGCTCGCCCGGTCAAGGAGACCGTCCTCAAGGGTGTCAGACCCTCTGCTGCAGCATCTGGCCGGGCCCATCCGGTCAACTCTCCAATTGTTAAGGGTGTCAAGCCCTTCATCCCGACAACCAGCCGAGCTCCCTTGACTGCTACGTCAATGGCCGAAGGTGTCAGGTCTTCTGCCCCGGCTATTGGCCGAGTCTTCTCGGTCAATCAAATCACTGTCGGCGCCGCCCCTGCTCAACGGGGGCAACGCCGCCGCCGCAACGGCGCCAAACCTACTGCGGCCACCCTCAGAGGTGCTGCCCCTGCTCAACGAGGGCAACGCCGCCGCCGTCAGGATGACGCCATGCCTATGGCGGGCGCCACCACCGTCGCCCATGCCCAATGGGGGCAACGCCGTAGCCGCAAGGGTGCAAAGCCCGAAGCGGCTGTCTCTCGCTTCGGCAAGACTAATCGTTGGAGATATTCGCATCCGGCTTGTTGGAGGCGAGTCGATCCTACCACGGGATCGTCATGTCCCGACTATTTCTACTTCCAACCGCTTCGAGCCCCTCCGGCAAGTCCGGGAGGAAGGAGCGAAGAAGAAGAAGTCTGCCGTACCGGCGGCAACCCAGGGCCTTCTGCAACGGCCCAAGCCACGAGCTCCCCGTCCAAGGACAGGGGGCAACCAAGTGGAGGAGCGCCAGCTCCACTTGAAGAAGATCTGGGTCACCAAGGAGGAGGCCCGGATTATAAGGCGCGCGAGGGCGGAGGAGCCTTTCCGCATGTTGGATCTGCGACGAATGCGGAGTCCGACAAGCACTGAGGCCTCAGTCTCTCCGAGATATACAAATCAGCCCCTACGGGGGCAGAAGCGCCGTGGAGCTGGCAAGAAGGTGCGGCCGACTTCCCCGTGGGCCAGTTCCACGCGCACGGAGGAGTATCGCTCCCCTCAAGCATCTACATCCCGAGTGTCGGTCTTTGACAGACTTGGGAGGCCGCCCAAGCCGGAGCGACAACCGCCCAAGAAAAAGCGGGTGGTCCAGGTGACCGATGACACCGTCAAAGTGTTCACCTGTTACGCCACCTCCGGCGACAAACAGCCCGAGAACACCTCGGGAGAGCTTGACCAACCCATCCAATATTTAAGGAGGTTAAGGCCGGTCTCCCGGATTCTAACGCAGACGCAGCAGGCGTCGGCCGCCCGTACATCTCAGCTCGAGCCGGCACGGCAAGAAGAGCGCCAGGAAGACGTCCACAGTGTTGATGGGGACAGTCACTCCCGGCACGAAGAAGAGCTGGGGGAAGAGCCACGGCCCCCCGCATTGGAAGAGCTTCGACGGGAGAACCAAGAGCTCAAGAAACTGCTACAGTCGCTCTTGCGCGAAAAGGAGGTTCCTGCCCCGCCTCAGGCGGCACCGGCTGGAGCGGATCAACAGCCTTCTCCCATTCCAGCAGCAGCCAACGCTTCCGCCACTGCTGCAAGACTCCCACTGGCGGTGGACTTCGAAGTCCCGCCGCATGAAGCCAATGCCCGGTCATCTGCTACTCCTGCCGTAGAAAGCCTCATGGCACAGAAGCAGATGATCGAACGCATCGTGGAAGCGAAGTTCGCTCAACATGGCGAGGGTGTGGCTACCGTTGATTTGTACAGCGTGCCATATCCCCTCCACCATCAATTCAAGAAGCTTCCGCCTGATTGTCCGAAGGCCCCGAAACTCCAGAAGTTCAACGGGCAGGGCTCTCCGCATGAACACCTGGCCTATTACATGATGGCCATGAGTGAATTAGCCCTGGAAGAGGCATATTTGATGCGGTATTTTGCCACGTCCTTGACTGGCACCGCCTTCCAGTGGTATTCAAGGTTAAAGCCCAATTCAGTATCTGATTGGGTTGATATGCAGAAGAAGTTTGTCGACCGCTTCCAAATGGTCGAGCGCAAAGTCTCCTTAGCAGAGCTTTGTTCCCTTCGACAGAAGAAGGGTGAAACAGCGTTGGACTTCATCAAGCGATGGAGGGACGTCAGCATGCGCTGCAATAATCCTCCGACGCCTGAAGATGCGATCACCATCTGCCGCAGGGGCCTCTCGGCAGAAGTCAGTGAGAAGCTTCTGGGTTCCAATATCAGAGGCTTCGACCAGCTCAACACGGTGGTGGCGGAGATTGAGATGTTCTTCGCTGATCACCCTGCACAAGCCTCTACAAAAGGCAAACCCTCCAAAGACCGTCTGGCTAGCGGTAAGGAGGTGAATGCCGTGGACTTCTCCCCGACAAATGGAGATAAAGGGGAAGGAAAGTCCAAAGGAAAGGGCAAGAAGTCTGCCGACAAGACAAATGCGTCTTTCTTAGCGGAGCGCATGAAGACGCCCTATTCCTTCAGAAAGGGGCATACCAAAATGCTCTTTGATCTCTGCATGAAGGAGCAGCTCGTCACTCTGCCAGATCCGCGGAAGCCCGCGGAGGTTGATAAAACGGATGATCCTACCTATTGTGTGTATCACCGAAGGTTGGGTCATACTATTGGGGATTGCTATGTCTTCAAGAATATAGCAGAAGAGCTCATTCAAAAGGGCTTGGTAAATATGCTGGGCCATGCAGTCGACCCACCCCAGCCTCATGCCTGGAGCCGATTGAACCGGTCGGCTAATGTGGTCCATATGGTGGCGATGGCCTCAAGCTCCAATGCCTCCGAAGCTGGGCCCTTAAGTCGACAGCCCAATGGGGGTCCTAGAGCCACTCCTCCTCCATTCCCAGAATGTTTAGCGCTGCGGAGGACCATCCGGAAGATCCGAGGGGAAGTCCGGCAGCTGCAACTAGAACAGAGGCGCCTGCTGCAGTTCTTGGAAAGCATTGATCAGCAGTTGTCCACCTTCTCCTTTGGCCCATTTGCCAGGGGGTTAGCTCCAGTCTACATACGGGAGGCGGGTGTATCACCCGCGGGTCGGGCTCCGCTCAGGGGCTGGCTCTCTGAAGAATCCTCAGATTCATTCGAAGACGAGGACGACTCACCGGAAGGCGAGGAAGCTCCACTTCAAGTTGAGCTCCCAGAGAAGTTATATTCATTCCCTTGCGAGAAGACTCCAAACATCTTCTTTGCATGCCAGCGAGCAGGGTTGATAAGCCCGTCACCCTTGGTGCAGACACCAGGTGCTGCTTTTCATCAGGGCTATTGCCCATATCATGAAGTTGTTGGCCATATTATCCACAACTGTGAGCCGTTCAAGGACCTCGCCGAAGACTTAATCAGGCGAGGGAAGGTTGATATGGGCGAATTTCTAGTCGACCCACCGCAGCCGCATGCACGAAGGAGTCTTCACTTTTCCGTGAACGTCATACATCCCTCAACAGCTTTTCAATTCCCAGAGCCACAGGAGGAGGGAGTCAGTTCCCAGTGAGTCAATTCTCAGCCACCTAAATCCACATTGTGGTACCCAGGGTGGCGACTCTCTCATCAGTGTTTTTTTTCCCAAGGAAGACACTGAGAAGATTTTTGACAAACTTCTGGAGGATGGATGGGTGCTGACACCTGACCCGCCGTCTTATTACAATGAGACGGCCAAGAGTCACCCCCGCTATTGCAAGTATCATGCAAGGGTGTCTCACCCCACTCGGCAATGCCCAGAGGTTCAAGACTTCATTGAAGCTCTCATCCAGAGAGGGGTTGTCGATACTCATGGGAACTCCATGACAAGGTTGTGTCTTGCAGAGGCCGTCAGGGAAACTCTTCAGCAGGTTCGGCGAGAAACTGAGACTTTCTCCCGGTTAGCCCGACCAAGTGAGCTTGCGGAAAATGATGAATTCCCATTGCTCACTAGAGACAAGGCCACCGATAAAGGGCCTAAGGTCCAGAACCCAGGAAGCCAAGCTGCGGGAGAGAGTTCCAAGGTCCGTCCCAGGTCCAATCAGCCTGGCATCATCATAAGAGAGAACTTTCGGCCAGACAACGAAGGCAAAGCCAAGGCGTCAGAGCCTTTAGCCAAAGCTCCTGCCCAGTCAGCAAGGCCATTAGTCGTAGAGAGGACTCGACTTCTTGAGCCCGCGAAGACCCCAATTAAGGCCTCTGTCAGCCCAGCGAGGCCGCCAATTGTAGAAAGGCCTCAGCAGCTCAAGCAAGCCAACCCACCAGCCCAAGCAAAGTCGGTGGAACTACAAAGCTCCCAGAGGCCCTACTGTGGACTGGCAGAGTTCCAGGAGTTGCCTCCTGAAATAATTGCTCAGGCAATCAATGTCACCTTCCAGCCTCAGCCAGAGGAGGTTAATTGGACCAAGGTTGCCCCCAGAAAAAGCCGCGGCAGTAAGGCCCCTAAGGAGCCAACCCGGAGCAAAAAATAGAATTCTGGGGGCAATCGAGTCCCACCGCCGAAGCAAGCTCCTCTCTCTTCTCAAGAGGCGGCACGTCAAAAGAAACAAGAGAAGAACCGCAGGAAGAATTTGAAGAGGAGATTGAAGAAGCAAGCCGAGCAAGCTGCTGCTATGGAGGCTCCTAAGGAGCCAACTCCTCTACAAAGACTTCAAAAGCTCATAGATGAGCTGGAGGAGTACACTCCCCCTCGCCCCACCAGGGTCGTCACTCTAGACGAATATATTCCCTGGGACAACCTTGGGCGCAAAGCCCGTCTTCTGCAATGGCTCCGGGAAATGGCCTACCGCCTTGAAGAGGGTGAAGACTTCCCAATCCCAGAGGAGCTCTCATTATTCTACAAAGATGAGGAGCTCACTGTGGAAATGCTCGAGGAAATGCTGCAAGAGCTCTCCTGCAACATGGTGGCGATCCCGCCGCCCGACAACATTTACTGTCCCACGGCTGATAGCACTGGAGGCAAGGCTCCTATGGCGACATATCAGCGCCGCTCGGCAAGAAATGGCCGGGGACGTGGCCGAGGTCGTGGACGTGAAGGTCCCCTGACTCTCGACCGGGTCATAATATTCAGAGGGGAGAAGCCGGGCTCTGTCCCAGAAACTCAAGTTCGGGGAATCCCTTTCATCCTCAGCCCCTCAGAGGGTTCAGGCCCCACCTTAACGGCTAGGCCGGGTGGCGTTCCTTTTACCATCACCCCCTCCGATGAAGAAGAGGAGCCAGCCGAATCGCCAAAGTGCGAGGAGGCGTCAGAGCAGGCCGGCCCCTCTAACAGGGTCAAGCCTGCGAGCCAGGCCGGTCCTTCTAATGAAGACCAGCATGATGAGCCTTTGCCACCTCCGGAGGAATCCTTGGCACCGCTGTTCCAAGAAGATGCGGAAGGCCAGAATGCGGAGGAGCGCCCTTCTAAGCGGGAGAAGACTCGTCAGGCGCCGAAGACCCTGGCGGAGATCATCCCGCCATTTGACAAGACCCGTGCTCGGGCGGACCGCAAAATCATTCATCATATGAAGCGGTTCCCAACAAATGTCACAATCTGGGAGGCCATCGCCTGGAGCAAGGATCTTTGGGAGGCTCTGGTCAAGATACTCCAAGACCCGGAGGCATACGAAGCCCATGTTGCAGAGTTGCAAGCCCAGGCATATGAGGCACTCACGGCCAAAATCTCCTTCACGGACAAAGACATGTTGCTGTCCTCTCCGTGTCATAATCGCCCCTTATATATGAAGGGGACGATTAATGGGCATGACGTGAATCGCATTTTGGTTGACGCCGGAGCAGCCGTCAACATCATGCCTTTGAAGACTTTCAAGTCTCTATATTTGGCACCTTATTTGCAAAAGGTGACTGATGTCAAGATCTCGGGATTCAATCAGGGTTCCGAGGAAGCGCTTGGTCGGGTTATAGTCAAGCTTGCCTTGGGCGATTTTGTCACCCAAGCGACATTTTATATCAACAACCCCGACACATCTTACAAGATGCTGCTTGGAAGACCCTGGCTGCATGAAAATTGGGTTGTTCCCTCAACTCTGCACCAGTGCATTAAATATGCTAAGGAAGGGGAACAACATACGGTCTTCGCAGACCAGGCCCCGTTCCACCCCAATGAGTGCCATCTGGCCAATGCTTCGCTATATTTTGGGAAGCCCACTTTAGCAATCCCTGAATCTGTAAAGGGTAAAGGGAAGCAAAAGGTGGACCATGAAGTCGAGGAAGGGCAGCTCTTCACTGTTAACCAAGACATGGTAAAGCTGCACAGGCTGAGCCTTAGTGTCGCCTCCAAGCCGACTCAACCAGAAAGGCGGGATGTTGACTTTGAAGCCAACCTCATCAGCCGGGTCATTAACGGGAGTATCTCCTTACCGCCCAAGTGCCTCCAGCTCTCGTCCCAACGGGAAGAATACGCGGTGGAGCCGTTGAAGACCTTTACAGTCTCCTATCAACGGAGAAGGAGACGCAACAAGAGCAAGAGGGACAAGCCGATTATCTTTTACAAAGGTGATTTAGTCCCACCATGTCCTCTTGAAGATGACTTCGGCTGGGATACTCCCACCGATGTGGCGCCAGAGCCAGTCCAGGAGATGGATGATATGCCCAACTACATCAAGGAGATGTGTAAAAAGCAGCACATCCCGCAAACTCTGGACCCCACGCGAGCGGCATACTTCCATCAGTTGTGGAACCCTCCACAGGTCCGTGGACAACCTCCTTTCTCTCGCAAAGACACAAGGGGACTTGGCTACGACCAGGAGACGGACTTCGAGGTCCATTTTGCAGTCAATGCTATAGGACTGATATCTCCTCATCACGGGCAAGTTGAAGTTGAGCCCGGGATCGGCGACTCTGTAAGGAAGTCCGGTGAGCTGTCAATGACACCATCACCTTCATCAGGAGTCAATAACGACCACCCCTCAGAGGGAGGAGCAGCCCAGCCTGCTAACCATCAGCAAAACAAAGCAAATCCTTCGGCTTCAAGTCACGAGCAAGAGTGCTTCGAGGAATTTGATGTCTATGAAGCAAATACTGATGACGAGGGAGACTTCGTCGACCTCCAACCAGCTCCACCGGAGCTTGAAGACGGTGGTCAGGCAACTGTGGACTAGTTGATTGAGATCAATCTCGGAAGCAACAATGACCATCGTCCCACCTTCATAAGTGCTCTCCTCAGCGAGGAAGAAAAGCAGTCGTATCGACAGCTCCTAGAAGAGTTCAGGGATTGTTTCGCCTGGACTTATAAAGAAATGCTCGGGCTCGATCCTTCTGTGGCTGAACATGAACTGGCAATACTTTCAACAGTCAAGCAGGCTCAAAGGCGTATGCGCCCATGAGCTGGAGCTGAAGGTCAACGCTGAGGTTGACAAAATGCTCAACGTGGACTTTATAGAGCCTTGCATGTATCCTGTGTGGCTTGCCAATATCGTTCCCGTCAAGAAGCAGAATGGCCAAGTCCGGGATTTGAACAAAGCATACCCGAAGGACGACTTCCCTGTCCCAATCACTGAGACAATGGTTGATATGACCACCGGTCATGAAGCCTTATCTTTTATGGACGGGTCGTCGGGCTATAATCAAATCCGCATGGCCGTCAAAGACAAAGACCATACGGCTTTCCGATCTCCTAAGGGGATCTTCAACTACAAAAGGATGCCGTTCAGTCTGAAGAATGCCGGCGCAACCTACGAAAGGGCAATGACCAAGATCTTTGACGAGATGCTACATGACCTTGTCGAATGCTATGTCGATGATTTGGTCGTCAAGACGAAGAAGCGGGAGGATCACTTGATTGACTTGCGTCGAGTCTTTGAAAGGCTTCGGCAATATCAGCTCAAGATGAACCCGATGAAGTGCGCCTTCGGCGTCTCCAGCGGCAAGTTCCTTGGCTTCATCGTCAGGTACCGGGACATAGAAATCGACCCTGACAAAATCAAGGCTATAAGAGGACTACCTCCGCCCAAGAACTTGACATAGCTCAGATCTCTTCAGGGAAGACTCGCCTATATTAGGCGGTTTATTTCTAACCTCTTAGGAAGATGCCTACTTTTCGGCAGACTGATGAAGAAAGGGGCACCCTTCATATGGGACGAAGACTGTCAGAAGGCCTTCGAGCAAATCAAGGAGTATCTGCTGACTCCTCCTGTCTTAGGGGCATCCGTCAGAGGGAAGCCCCTTATCCTATATATTGCTGCCATGGATGCCTCTTTGGGGGCTCTCCTAGCCCAGATTAATGAAGAGGGCAAGGAGCAGCCGCTGTACTACCTCAGCCGAAAGTTGATTGGGCCTGAGTATCGGTACGCTCTCATAGAAAAGGTGTGTCTAGCTCTGGTGTTTGCTGTCAAGAAGCTAAGGCACTATCTCCTAGCCCATCGGGTGGAGCTCATCTCAAAATATGACCCACTCAAGTTTCTGCTCAGCCAGCTTGTCCTCTCTGGTAGGCTTGGTAAATGGGCACTTATCCTCATGGAGTTCGACATCACCTTCGTCGCACGCAAAGCGATCAAAGGACAAGGAATGGCGGAGTTCTTAGCAGCGCACCCCGTGCCAGAAGATTCGCCGCTCAACTTCGAGCTACCCGATGAGGAGGTGTTAGTGCCTTCTCAAGAAATTGGGGAGCATTCTGAAAAAGTCCCCCTACAGATGGAGCCGGGTGTCCTCACTCTTGACCTCCCATACTGGGAGTTATATTTTGATGGTGTCTCTCGGACAATCAAAAGGGCCGGCGGCCTTACAGACTATGTCTCAGGCGCAGGGGTAGTCTTTGTGTCTCCACAAGGCGGCATCCTCCATAATTTTTGCGCTCTCATGAAGTCCCTGACTAATAATGAGGCGGAATATGAAGCGCTAATCATTGGGCTTCAACTAACACTGGAGATGGACATCAAGTGCATCAAAGTGTATGGGGATTCTCAGCTCGTCATTCAACAAGTACTGGGCGTCTATGATGTCCGGAAGAAGGAGCTCGTCCCCTACCATGCAGCCGTCATGAGGCTCAAGGAAAAATTCTACCTATTTGAAATAGGCCATGTCCCCAGAGGCAGCAACTCCCAGGCTGATGCTCTTGCAAAATTGGCAGCAGCCCTAAAACTCCCGCCTGAGGGAGAATTAAATATTACTGTCAGACATCGAAGGCTCATGCCAAGTGTGCTCGACGAAGAATCCGGCCTCACTGTTTACGAGGTCGACAATATTCAAGAGGAGAATGTTCCCGAAGAAGAAGATTGGCGTGAGCCTATCATAAAGATAAAGAACGGCTGGCTCCCTCCTGATCGGGCTCAGAGGGTGCAACTGCTACGCAGGGCGACATCCTACCAGCTGATTGACGGTCTGCTCTTCAGGCTCGTCCATGAAAAAGACCGATCGGTCCTCCTACGGTGCCTTTCGTCCAAGGAAGCAAAGACCGTCATGCACGAGGTCCACTCCGGGTTGTGCGGCGCGCACCAAGCAGGAGCTAAGATGAAGAACAACATCAAGCTCAAAGGGTTCTACTGGCCCACCATGTACGAAGATTGCAATCAATATGCTCGTACGTGTCATCAATGCCAAGCATTTGGTCCAGTCCCTCGGCGGCCGCCCAACCCGCTCCATCCAACAGCGCCTACCTGACGATTTGCAGAGTGGGGCATTGACATTGTGGGACCATTCTCGCCATCATCTCAAGGCCACAAGTTCATACTGGCCACCACTGATTACTTTTCCAGATGGGTCGAAGCCGTTCCGCTACGGGAAGTTACAGGGGAGATAGTTGCCCGTTTTGTGCGGCACTATATCATATACAAATTCGGCACCCCTAGTCGGATTATATTCGATAATGGCACGCCATTCAGGAACAAGACTCTTTATGCTTTGGCGGCCAAATTCCATATCAATTGGAGGACGTCATTAGTCTACAATCCCCAAGCCAACGGATTGGCCGAAGCTTTCAACAAGGCCCTCTGCAAGCTGCTGTCCAAGATAGTAGGTGGCCGCAAGCGGGATTGGGGCGAGAAGGTCCACGAAGCCCTATGGGCCTACCGGACTATTTACAAAACCCCTACGGGATGTTCCCCATTCTCTTTGGTCTACGGAGCCGAGGCGGTGGTCCCTGTGGAGATCGAGCTAGTATCTTACCGCGTTGCTGTGCACGCCGGATTGCCAGGCCAAGACCAGTCCGAGATAGAAAGGAGGCTTGAAGAGTTGTCCAACCTTGAAGGTGAAAGACTCAAAGCCTACAAGCACTTACAAGTGTATCAAGCCCGCATGACACGTGCGTATGATAAGCTGGTCAAGCAAAGGGCGTTCAAGAAAGGTGACGTCATGATTAAGGAAAAGGAGGTTCTCGCGGGAAGATCTAGTGGCAAACTCCAGCCTAATTGGCGTGGGCCTTACGTCATCCAGTAGGTCTACGAAGGAGGGGCCTATACGGTCCTTGACCACAAGGGAGATAATCCCTTCCCTCCTCTCAACGGCAAGCATATGAAGCTCTACCATGCGCCACCGCAGGAGTTTCCACAGCAGTCCTCACAGGACAGTACCAGTCCTCAGTGAAGGTTCAAAAAAAAAAATGGGGTTAAAAATACTGATACCCCGGCGGACTCAATCAGCCTTCAACGGTTGGCTGAGGGCAAAAAGGCCACAGACTCGGTCGAATTGAAAACCCGAAAGGGCGCCTCGGGCAAAAATGGGCAACCCCTCGGTGTGAAAACCCGCAAGGGCGCACCGGAAAAAGATAAAGGGGGCCAGCCTCGGCGAAAATCCGAAAGGGCGGTGAGGTTGGTAATGTGAAAAAAAAATCCTCTCCCTGTCTATTTTAAGTGTGGCTCTAAGTCAAATGACTCCACCCCATCTCGGCCAAAACATCATATCGATACTATGGCTACACCTTACATGTCATCCCATGACACCTAGTCCCACCGACGTTCTCACGTTGTCATACTCTGTTCTATCGGGCTCGGCCTACGCATGCCCCTTTCGGACTGTCGACCCATTCTGCCTACCGGCTTCGAGGTTTAGCTCAGGTGTCTATTCTGAGCGGTTAAACCCGCTTACTCTCTTTTCCCACTGGGACTGGCCTCAGTATGTTCTCTCGGGCTGCCAACCCTTCATGCCTTTCGGCTCCTTTTTCATTCTAAGGAATGGCCTCAGTATGCTCCCTCGGGCTGCCAACCCTTCATGCCTTTCGACTCCTTCTATCTCGGGTTTGGTCTCAGTATACCCTCTCGGGCTGCCAACCCATCATGCCTTTCGGCTCACTTTACCCACTGGGATTGGCCTCAGTATGCTCTCTCGGGTTGCCAACTCATTATGCCTTTCGGCTCATCTTACCCTTTTGGGTTTGGCCTCAGTACGTCCTCTCGGGTTGCCAACCCATCATGCCTTTCGGCTCATTTTACTTTCTGGGACTGGCCTCAGCATACCCTCTCGGGCTGCCAACCCATCCTGCCTTTTGGCTCATTTCACCTTCTAGTGATTGGCCTCAGTACGCCCTCTCGGGCTGCCAACCTACCTCGCCCTTCGACTCATCTTACCTTCTTGGGATTGGCCTCAGTATGCTCTCTCGGGCTACCAACTCATCATGCCTTTCGGCACCTTTTACCTTTCTAGGATCTGGCCCCAGTATGTTCTCTCGGGCTGCCAATCCATCATGCCTTCTGGCACATGTCTCACCGGGTCTGACCTCAGCATGTCCTCTCGGGCTGCCAACCCACTTCTTCGCCTATCGGCTTTCGGATTTGACTCTCACGTCCCACTAGGGCTGTCAAATCCACCCTTTTTCTTCTTCTGGGTCTGGCCTCCGCATGCCCCTTTTGGACTGTCAACCCATCCCGCCTCTTGGCTTCAGACTTGACTCATATATCCCACTGGGATCGCCAAGTCTATTCCTTTGTCCCCACGGGCTTTGCCTCTGTATGCCCTCATCGGGCTGCCAACCCTATTTGCCTATCGGCTCACGGATTTGACTCGTACGTCCCACCCGGGCTGTCAAATCCCCTCCTTTCATCGCTTCGGGTCTGGCCTATGTATGCTCTCTCGGGCTGCCAACCCATCCCACCTATCGGCCTCCAGGTTTAACCCGCATGTCCCTTTCGGACGGTTAAACCTCCTCCTTTGTTGTCCCAACCGGACTTGGCACATACACACCTCTCTTGGGTTGCCAACCCGTTCAACTTTCGGTTCTGGATTTGGCTAATTACGTCCCACTAGGGCAGTCGAATCCACCCATTTGTCCCACCTCTGCGGCACACACGTCCCTACGGGAGTGCCACTTTCTCCTTGCCTTCTGGCATTATAGGTTCAAAAAAAAAAAAGAAAAGAAAAAATGGGGTTAAAAATATTGATGCCCCAGCGGACTTGGTTGTTTCTGTTAGGGGAGCAATCAAGGGCAAAAAGGCTTTAACCCGGCTAAGGTGAAAACCCGAAAGGGCGCCTTAGGCAAAAATGGGTACCCCTCAGTGTGAAAACCCGCAAGGGCGCACTGAAAAAAGTTAAAGGGGGCCAGTCCTGGCGAAAATCCGAAAGGGCGGTAGGGCTGGTAAAGTGATCAAAAAAAAGAAAAAAAATGATGATGAGCATACATGCAAGAGGATAGAAGCAAGACTGCAAAATTCTGTCCTTCGTTCATCAACATCATCAATGGAGCCCGAGACAAGCCCTCGGGGATAACTCAAACAAAAAACGGGACGCAAGGGCCCTATGTACAAGAAAGTGCCAGAGCTCGTCAACCACGGCGCTCGTCCCCTCGCAACTCTGCAAGGCGAGTCTCCCTCTGGAAGATCTCACCCGAAGCTCATTAGATCGGCGAGGCAGGTCTCCACCTCAGCCTGGACACTACGACGCTCCTCAGCAGCCTCCTGAAGCTCTCTCTGTAGCAAGGATGGCAAACTCGGTTTCAGACTCGGTTTCGCTCGGGTCCGAAATCGATACGACTCGGTATCGGTTTCGGTTTCGGCCGAAACCGGCAGAAACCCAATTAAAAGGTTTTAAAAAAAACATATTAATTCTAAAAAATCTGAAAAAAATCATAAAAATATAAATAATCACTTAAAATCATGAAAAATAATACACATGTATTTGAGTGTATAAGTTAGTGCAATAACCTTGAAGTAGACAATTACGCATTGAACTTCAAACATTGAACATGTGAAAGTTAAACTAATATTCCATTGTACATTAATACAAGAAGTACAATAAACCTAATTAGACAAAATAAATGTTACAAAAATTCATTGATTCTTACCTAATATGGATAATAATTACTAGAAGAACCTTCTCCCTCATCGTCTGGCCCTTGATATTGATACCCATAGCCAGGTTGCATGTATGGTCTATATTCACTATAACCAAACAATGAGGTAGCCAAGTCCTGCATCCCTCTTTGGATCCCTCTTGGAGTGTTTGGTTGGCTTGATTCGAATCCAGTATCAGCATAGGAATCGTGAGGAAGAGAAGAGGAACTGGTCGGATATGGATGGAACTGGAATGATGGTTCATAATTCCACGACCCATAAATAGCTGCTTCCTGTTGGCCACCTTCGTAACCTGGTGAATCATATCCTCGCTGACCTTGACTGTATCCAGTAGTACCACCTGCAGCACCTGCATCACCTGTACCACCTGCAGCACTAGTACCACCTGCAGCACCTCCGGGATGATCACCATCATCATCATCACCACAAGAAATTAGTCGCTTTTTAGCCTTCGGGGATGCTTTTTTCTCTTGTGGTGCCAATTTTTCAGTGATCTTTGACATGAGTCCTTTATCCCTTGGCGTGTGCCTCACATAAATCTGCTTCAACTGCTCAATTGCCGGGTCCTCTCGAGCAGCAGCATTTGTCCTCTCAGTTTGCCCATGCACTGATGTACTTCTTCTTAAGGAGACCGGTGGCTTGACCATTCTAGGAGTGACTGGCCTGCTATCTGTATCTGAGTGTCTAGCTGGCTCAAACTCGAACTGCTCCTCAGTGTCATCAACAACCCTAGACTGGTGCGCATGAGTATCTCTAGCCCTCTTTGATGTTCTTTTGAATTCGGGATCTCTTGGGTCATCTTCATCAAGTATGCCCTCTGCCCATGCTCTATCATCAACATCAAAAACGGGCTCATCAACCTGCTCCCGTGTCTCGACCCAAGACTGCAAGGGATTATCATCATCAAACAAGGCATCCACATCAATTTCTGCGGCGGCATCCTCGGCGACGCGTTTGTCTCGCAGCTGTTGTCTCAACCTCATATTCTTTATTCTCAACCTCATATTGTAGTGGCAGTACACTAATTTCTCTAACCGATCAGCCTTTAGGCGATTGCGAACCTTTGAGTGTATAAGGCTGAACGTGCTCCAATTTCTTTCACATTGGCTTGCTGATGTGGTTTGACTCAACACCCTGATTGCAATGAAAGCCAATGCAGAACTGCCCAATTCTCTATTGTTCACCATGATCCACCAGTCAGCTGTTACACCAACCAACCATAAACAAATAAATATAAGTTGTAAATAAAAATCAATTAAGGAAGATGTAATTGCAAAGAAAGCACAAAGATGAAGTATACCTGGGCTCACTCTTCCCACTGCGTATAGCAATTGGGAGTCAGAATACGTCCCAGTTCTCATTCTATAGTTGTTCATCTACAAAAATTACATAATAGATTAGCATAACTACTTAAGTAAATTCTATACCTCTTATTCATGAAATCAAACAGGCCAACCTCTACTTCCGCCTGAAGCCTCTTATCTGGTGTCCTCGATAAACGACCAATGACTTTTAAAGTGCCTTGAAGCACCTCGGCATCAACATGTGCATTGGCATCGTACATGAATCGAGGGTTCAGAAAATAACCTGCATTTGTATATAGTTAATGTATGGTCAATAATGTTTGAATACAAATAATCACTCACCGGCTGCATGCAGGTCGTGGTGTAATGTGGTGTCCCATCTATGGTCAATAATCTTCCACCACTTTGCATATTCTTTGGGAAGCGACTCCTGCAACTCCAATTTCGCACGGTCCATGGCCTCATATAGATATCCCATATCATTCTTGTCATCGCCATCCACCAATCTTAGGACCTTCACGAGGGGGGTGACTACTTTCATGTATCGTGTTACCCTGCCCCAGAATTTGTTGTCGTCCACGATTTGACAGACATCCAAATAATCCATCTGAGCATCAACATTGCCCTTGTCGATGTATTCCCGCAGGGTATTGTGGTACATGAAAGCTTTCAACTCATTCTTATACCTGTGCAAAGAAATAAAATTTGAATCAAATACGGATCATAACTATAAGGATAAAGAAGTAATAATTGAGTTCAACAATATACCTATGCAGAGACTCCAAAGAAATGAAATTTGAAGCAAATCTGGTTGGCCCTGCACGGATAATATCTCGCCCCCCACTTGCATGCTCCCTGAACATGTTCAATATCCTAGGATGGCCATAAATATACTGGGTAATCTTTTGTGCCCTTTCAACCGTCTTCTTCACATGTTTGTCCTTCCCTATGTCTTCAAGTATGAGATCTAGACAATGTGCTGCGCATGGGAGCCAATATAAATGCCTGCGCTTATGCATCAATTTCCTCCCTGCTGCCTTATAATTGGCTTCATTATCAGTAACAACTTGTACAACATTTTCTTCACCAATTTCGTCTACCATGTTGTCCATCAAATGAAACAAATAATTGGCAGTTTTTTCAAAATTTGATGCATCTACAGATTTTACAAATACTGTACCTTCGATGCAATATACCAAAAAGTTAATCATGGACTTTTTCGTGGTACCAGTCCAACCATCGCACATAATAGTGCATCCTCTCTCCATCCATATATGCTTGAAGCTTTGAACCCAGTCATGGAGCTCCTCAACCTCTGCCTCAAGCCCACGCCCGTATATGTCCCGACGTGACGGCGCCTTCAAGCCAGGGCCAGCATCTGCTATGGCATCCAACATAGGTTGAAAATATTCACTTTCAGCAGCATGTGCAGGGACACCTGCATGAAAAAACCATTTACAGATGCTTTTAAATGCATGCCCTGCAACTTCTGCAGATTTTTTGACCCCTCTCAATGCACTTTTGATCTTAGGTTGTGTAGCCTGGGGCCTTCTGTGGAGATAACTGTCCATGGGGCCTGTTCTATGCGTCTGCGGGGGCGGGGCAGCAACGTCAGGACGTTGTGCAGCTGTACTGGAGTAGGTCCCTCCTGAACCCATGGGTGCCTTTCCTTTCCTTCGAGCGGCTTCTTCACGCTCCCTTGCTTCAGTCAGCTCCGGATCAGAATCTTCAGTGCCTTCCTCATCATCATCCCTCCTAACCCTTCTGCCAGAAATCTCCTCAGCAATTTCCTCCTCATCCTCAGCCCTTTGTTGCATCCTCTCCTTTTTGCCCAGAAGGCACTGGCGCATCTCCTCTCGCACCTCTCGTGGACAGTGGTCGCATTGTCTCACCTCTCCTCGTACCCCTGCCAAATGTTGCTTTCCTCTGGTAATTCCGCCATACATCTCCCTACCACAATAATTACATTTAACCTTCCTTCTCTTAGCATCAACTAAGGACAGGTGGGCCCACCCCGGATCCTCCTGCCGTTGCTGCTCCTGTGTTTGTTGACGTCTAGACATGATGCTGCATTAAGACAGTAAAAGACAATGTCTTGTAAGTACAATGAAAAAAAGACAATTTGTCATGAAAGAGGTTAAATTTAGTCAATGAATCTTAATTGAGCTTCAATTGAACTTTACTAAACCTAATTAGAGGAAAGCCCCAAAATTAATAATGTCAGTAGGGTTTAATTAACACATATAGCCTAATCACCCTTCATAAAAATTAATTCCGAGCATGATAGAGCTCCAAATTAATTAATGAAGCTTAATTGAGCTTCAATTGAACCTTACTAAACCTAATTAGAGGAAAGCCCCAAATTTAATAGTCTAATTAGGATTTAATTTACAATTTTAGCCTAATCACCCTTGAAAAAAAGTAATTACCAACATGATAGAGGTCCAAATTAGTCAATGAAGCTTACTTGAGCTTCAATTGACCCTTACTAAACCTAATTAGAGGAAAGCCCCAAAATTATTAGTCTAATTAAGATTTAATTTATAATTTTAGCCTAATCACCCTTGACAAAAATTAATTACCAACATGATAGAGGTTAAAATTAGTCAATGGAACTTAATTGAACTTCAATTGACCCTTACAAAACCTAATTACATGAAAGCCCTAAATTTAATAGTCTAATTGGGGCTAAACTAACATATTTAGTCTAATCACTAAATTAACAGAATTATTTAACAAAATAATCATCTAAGAAATCTTACCTAGCCCTAATCAGAGCTAATTAGGGTGGTATGGTGGGCGGGAGGGGAGCGCGGGCTAGGGCTGGCCGCTGGCCGGCTGGCGGGTGTGCGCAGGCAGCACACGCACGCACGCGCAGGCGGCAGGCGGGCGGCGGGCGCAGCGCGCAGGGGGGGCTGAGCCGGCTGGCCGCTGGGCACTAGCGGGCCTGCTGCTGCTCCTGGTGTTTCCGCCGGCGACTGCGGCTGCTGCTACCTGGTGTTTCCGCGGCGGGAGGGGACAGGGTGAAGGGTTTCGGGGTCGGGGGGGCTCACGTGAACTCCAAAGTTTGGAGTTCACGTGTTTCGCCCAAAACCATTCGGGTTCGGACGAAATGGGTAACGGTTTCGCCCGAAACCGATACCTTTACCCGAAACCGTTTTAGCTACAGTAAAATAGGCTTAAACGGTTTCGGGTCCGGCCGAAACCGATACGTTTCGGCCGAAACGTATCGGTTTCGGCCGAAACGGGCAACCATGCTCTGTAGCTCCTCCACTCGGAGAGAAAACCCTCCGGCTACGTCCCTCGATGCTCTCGAGGTGGAGGTCAGTCTCCGCCTAGGCCACTCGAAGCTCACGCAGCTGCTCCTCCTGCTCCTGGATCTGTAGCTGGGCTCTCTGTCTCTGCTCCTGTGCAAGATGGAGGCGAGCAAACTCGCTCCATAAGCCCTCCAGTTTCGCGGCCCATGCATCCCGGGGAAGACTCAGTCCGTGGTAGCTCCTGGTGAACACCTCCAGATCGGCCCTCAAAGCCTCCACGGAGGCCAGTGGATCAGCCCGGATCAACTGATCAAGACCCTGCAGGAGCTGGTCAGCTATGGCTACATGTAACGCCGTCCCAAGTGCAGGAGCATCTGGCCACTCAACTCCAAGGGCAGGGAAATCCATGGGTACGCTTGCCCCTTCTACGGACCCTGTTTTAAAAAAAAAAGGGGGAATTGTCAGTGTATCACCACAATAACATCACAGGGTAAGACTCCAAGAGTACAAACTTCAAGGACTCTTACCTAAAGCAGTCTCACTTGCGGGTTGGGCCCACGAGGAGATCCCTCCCTAGGAACTGGGGGGCAACCATCAACAAGTGTTGACCCCTGCTCTGTGGATGGTATAGCGTCGCCGACCTCTCTGCAAAGAAGGCAAGGAATGTAAAGTCTTAGTACTCCGGCCATATCAAAATCCAGAATGAGCATTTCATATTTAATGAAGACATACCAGCCTGCATAGGTGCCTCCTCTTCAATTACAGCGGGGTCAACCTCTGTCGTTGGCTCCATGGAAGGAGAGAGAGCTGAAAGAAGGCATTCACATGTCCAATGATGAATCAATATCATAAATGAAAGGAGTCTTGTTGGATGAATGACAAAATCCTTAATTTGACAACAATATACCTTTCACTGCCGAATCAGTGAAGGCCGCAGGCCTCGTCGGCGGTGCTTGCTCTTCAGATGGCATATGAAATGAGCCTGGTGTCTGGTCTATCTCTGTGGACCGAGGGAGGCTGCCCTCCTCTTGATGATCGCAGCTGTTTCAAAATAGAAGCATCTCAGGATGTTAATATGCAGGTATGTGTGGCAGGAAGGATGTACAGAGTATTTTTGTGCATACCTAAAGTCCGCACCCGGCTAGACTCTGCAACATCGGTAGTACCTGTCGATGGTCCCATGCCTAGGGACGATGCCTCCTTGCCAGGGATTGCAACCTCTGTAGTCGGAATCCCAACCCTTTCATCAAAAGCTGGCAAGTCAGCAGAAGAGCCGACCTCAATGAGCTTAGAAAGCTCGTCCAAACAGGGGGTCGTCTGAGTAGCTGCATGACAATGAGCAAAACAAGTTAGATAAGCTCATTATTACACGTATAGAAAGAAAAGCGGGGATCTTAAGTCACCTGGGCTCATCCCTGATTTCGCCTTCTTCAGAAGAACTTGAAGAAGAAGAAGAGAACTCCCGCTGGAGTAGGTGCTGGAAGTCCCTGTCCTTGATGAGATGCTAGAGCCTCTCCTCCTGAAGAAGCGGACGTGCGAAGAAGTCTCCTCGACGCCAGAAGACCTCTCCCCCCCTCCAACGACAGGGAGAGAGGTCTGAGCTCGAGAAGTCCTGCAACGTGCAATGCTATATTAGCTGAAGCACATACTTTATCTATTTGAAGGGGGAACAAGGAAAGGTTGAACATGCAAGACATTAACCTGCCTCCGGAGCAACAGAGCTTTCGCTTGTATCAAGTGCGGGGGAGTCGCCGGTCACATGCATGTAGTCATCTGCGAGGAAGTCCAACCCGTCAATATCCACGCTGATGTCGGGAATGGACTCGTCCACCTCCAACCCCGCTTCTGTGAACACATTTCCGGGGCGAGGAGAAAAGCTCGTGGTGGGCATAGCCTCGGGAGGAGCTGCAGCAACAAGGGCAAATAACAGTCAGATTACAACATTTTCAAAACAGGTTGCAATACTGATTGGAAACAAACATTCCCCATTCTTACTTGGGATCTCTGCCGGAGTAGGAGACCCCTCCTCAGGACGCGGACGAATGGTAGGCCGCGGATCACCCTCCTGGATATCAGTCCGTGGCCTCTTCCCACGGCCATGAGCCTCTGAGCCAGTAACATGTCCTGCAAGTAAAAAAAAAGATTGCATAAAATCAGCATCTTAAATTGCAGAGCAAAAAGAGACGGGTTAAATAAGTCAACGTATACCTGGATCCCCAATAAGCCTCTTAGGCTTCAAGATGATCTGCTCGGTCTTCAAGCCAAGGACCCGAGCAACCTTACTCACAATGGTCCAGATGGCATTGGGGGTGGTAGCCACCTCCAAATCTGAGATGTACTCCAGGGGACCCGCGCAACCCACGGCGTTCATGATGTGGATCCTCCAAGCTGTGAAGGCACTGCCCCCTAATGCCCCCTCTGGAACAGCTTCTGATAGTTGGGACTGGGTCTTCAGACCACAAGAGGTCTTCAGATCCTCCCACCAGGAGTAGAGGGCCAGAGGGTCGGGGTGTACCCTCCGACGGGCAGACCTAGAAGAAGAAGCCGCAGCTGGTTCAGTCTGTAAGGGCTTCAAAGCCCCGATGTACTGACTCCTGTCAACAGGACTCGAGAGTCCGCCCTCCCTCCAACGGGTCTCAATCTCATGAATGACCTTGGCGGCCCCAGAAAAGTGAGATCTGATGAACTCCGAATCCAGAAACAGAGGAGGCAGTATCCTCCTTCTTCAGGCGCCGTTCCTCCGCAGCTCGAATAACATCAGCTCGCTACCTAAAAATATTGCTGAGTTTAAAACCACCAGCGCGCATAGTGTATATCAAAGAAACCTCTGCGTGTCTGCTCTGGAATGGGGTACTCACCTTCACCTCTCGAGAGAGGAAGTCATGCCATGAAGCCGCCACCAGGTGATGTCCCTCTGCCGGTACTGCCGAACTGCAAAGGGAAAATCTCCATGCTGAGGTATCGCCTGGTCGTACCCAAAATTCCTGGCGAATCTATGCGGGTAATATGGCTCAAGCACTGCCATACTGGAGCAGCGGTAAACCAGAACGCTCGGCCGAATACAAATAACCCAATCGACCAATGCATGGTCGGAAGGTAGAGCCCAGGAGGATAGCATGCAAACAACGGTGTCACCCTGCCGCTCTGTGTATGGACGGAACGAGCGAGAGGTGTGGTTAAACTCCAGACTCTCATCCCTCCTAGTATGGAGGAAGGACAAGGTACGACGAGCGCTGGCAAGTTGCAAAACTGAGTCCTGGTCCGGATGACCAGCAAAAGCAAAAAGCAGGGGCACAGCTGGATTATCCACCGGTATCCTTTGTGACAACTCTGGCAACAACAGGCCGGCCCATGCACTCAGATAGTGGGTGGGCATCAAGATATGCTTATCTCTAGGAGATAAGTGCGAAGTCAAGGTCCCAAGGCTATGAAAGATATTCGCCAGCGCGGCTGGAGCAATGGCGAGCCTGCGCCCGCAAGCAGTAAACAAGCTGGGTAGATCACCTCTGCCCGCAAAATCCCTCCTCTCCATGAGGGATCACAAAGTGGCCAGCAGTAGGCCAGGTAGGCTGCCAGGTAAGTCAGCGGCGGCAGTCCCACGAATTCCACCTCCGTGTCGGGGCGGGTAAGTGACGAGGGGTGTAAAGCAAGCGGAGCTCGACCTCGCGGCACTGCTCCCAAGACATCCCCGAGGTAGCAAACTCCTCGTAGAAACAATAAGGACCGCTGTAGAAATGTGTGACCCATGCATTCAGAGTCACTCTCGGCGTCCGTGCAGCTTTCTCCTTGCCCACGAGGGCCAAGTCCCTCCAAGTCTTCATCGGGTACCTGAAGTAGTATGGCATGAAGTATCGACCTGCTCCATCAGAAGCACTCAGATGCAGATCATCCAGGCATATCTCTTCATATGGCTGTCCGCAAACTGGGAGGTCAGAAATCCTGTGGAAAGCCCACAGGTCTAGTGAAGTTTCCCCCTCAGCAGTCATGAAAGTGTTCCAGCGCCTGTTAAATCTCTCAGCTAGAGCCTGGACCAGTCCAGTGTGGCAGGGATAAGAATACAAAGCTGCTGTCACTGCATGACGTATACATGCCCTATCAAGTGCTGTCCTGTAAACTAGCAGCACACCCCACAGCCACTCTGTGGCGTCGCGACGATAACAATGGGAAGGAACAACGGCCCATTTCCCGTACCAGCTCGGGGTCCTCTGTGCCAAGATCCTCTCTAGCATGCAATCAGCATTGTAATCATCATGCGCACAGGCTGCGCCGGAGGGAGTCAGAAACATCCCATCAAGAACAATATCCGCGGCCCTATGGTGCCCGGACCAGATGCCAAGTGGCTGGTGAAGACGGTGCCGCTCTCACAGTAAAACTGTCGAACTCCTGTAGAGCCAAGACTCCTCTGGTCAGGGTACTGTCGCTGACGCGCAAAACCCTCTGGGAAGCTCGGATAAGAAAAACTGCAGGTGCCATACATACTATCCCGTTCCGAGCAATATGGCCCGCTCCAGGCGGCGCCTCTCCACTGGAAGCCGAGGGGGGATCGTCAAGTCTCTGCTCCAGGTGGTATGAAACTCTGGATGAAAGGGAAAAGGTGACGGTCCAGTGGAAAGTGAGGCGGGTAGCCGCCCGACCAATCATAAGTGTAGCATCCCAGCCTCCGCGTGATCCTGGAGACGTCAACAATGCCCTCAGTGGTAGTAGTCTCCCCAATTGGGCCCTTAGCGACCCAAAGTAAATCCGCGGTCCACCGCGTCAAAATCCTAGGGAGTGATGCTGCGAGGAGGGAATGGTGGCATAGGCCTGTCTGTCCTCCGTACATAATGATCATCACCACCGCTGGTCCTGGACCTCTGGGAAGTCCCTCCGCTCCGTCTGGAACAAGCCATGTCTGCAAGAGCTGCAAAGCAAGAGCAGAGAAAGCGCTGTCAGTTTAAACCAGCATATGGGCAACAACAAGAGTACGGAAAGTCACACAAAACTCCGGCGTGCCTAGCAGCCCGGCCCGGAGAATGACAAAAAAAAAACCGTGGAGCGCACGGGCCATCCGCCCCCGTCTCCGGCTTGGACGTATGTCCCGTGGGGGGCATTTGTTGCACCCGTAATTTATTATCTTAAATTTCGGGATATTGATTATCGATGTGACAAGGTTTCGGTACGGTGTATCACCATCCGATGGGATATTCTTACACGGGGTCCTCTATTCGGCGTATCGTCGTCCCGTCGGATATTCCTAAGTCTAAGGCTTATAGCCTACGTGCGGTTACAATCTAAACCCCTCGGGGGATGGCCACAAGTCAAGTTCAAGCTATAACGATTGTCAGGATCGTGTAGTTTCATGAAAATCCTTACGGGATTAAGTCTACATCCTTTGAACGTGTAACTACGAGCAAGGGGAAACTTCTACAACAACGAAGGAGATGTTGGAGAAGGTCTACATACCAAGCACAACGTCCCTCGCGCGTGTATCACGAAGCACGGACAACAACTCGTCCTCCCGCAGCGGCTTACGGCACGAGGAAGACGACAAACGAACAAGGAGGCGTTCCCTCTCGCTATTCTCCACCAGGCACGGCGAGAACTCGAAGCTTCAAAGCCTCGGAGACCTCCTTTTATTGAATCCACGCGAGGAAAAGACCCGTCCGGAGCCGAAGGGACCCGTCCGGGGTCATCCTTACCCGGACGGGTCCGCCCGGAGGAGGAGTCTCGCGCGGGACCCCCCCTGGGCGGGCGGACCCGCCCGGGGGCTGCGACCCCGGGAGCCCCCCTCGGGGTGCGTGGGGCCCGGGTGGGGACTGTTAAAATAATAATTTGAATGTGCTGGACTTCTCTTAGAAGCATGAAGAAAACTCCAAAATATTGTGGAAGAAAGATGGAGGCATAGAAGGTTCTAGAATGCCATTAAAAAGAGATAACTCTAGAAACACTTATCTAGAGAGAAGATGAGAGAAGAATTCTCTAGAATGGCAGTGCATAAGAAGTATCTAGAAAGAACTTCATACCTCTTATGGAGACTATAAATACCACCACCTAGGCACCCTTGTGGGTATCCAAGAGAGATCCAAGAGAGATCAAAGAGATCCAAGTAGAAGTAAAAGTGAGCCAAAGAGCCTCACTCCATTCCATCAACCTTCCAAGCCTTTTACCAAGCCTTTCCACCTTCCATCTCCCCTTCTACATTGTACAAGATCTTTTGTACTTGTACTATTTCTTTAATAAAATTATTGCTTTCTTCACCTTTATGCCCATCTCACTTCCGCTGCTCCAACAAATTTGGTATCAGAGCCATAGCCTCCATTCCCTCAAGTTCCAATCATGGCGGCACCTAGCACAACTCTTTTCAACTATTCTCAAAATCTTATCCCCCATTTTTGATGGAGAGAATTATAATTTTTGGAGTCTCCAAATGAAGACTCTTTTCATCTCTCAAGATCTCTGGAGCTCGTTGAAGGCGGATACGAGGTTCCAGAGGACGGGGCAACTCTCGCATCGTGGACGTCGGCAAAGCAAAAGGAGTACAAGAAAACAAGAAGAAAGATGCGAAGGCATTATTATTCATCCAACAAGCGGTAAGCAATCTATCTTTCCCCGTATTATGACGTCTGCAACTCGAAAGATGCTTGGATCTTCTAAATACAGAATTTCAAGGGTCATCGAAGGTAATCTCCATCAAGTTACAATCATTATGGAGAGAGTTTGATAATATTATGATGAAAGAAAAATGAAACTGTTCAAGCATTTTTTACTCGATGTTGCCGGCATCATAAATCAAATTAGAAGCTATGGTGATAAACTAGAGAAAAGAAAATAGTTGAGAAAGTATTGAGAAGTCTTCCATTCAAGTTTGATCACTATTGTTGCTGCTATTGAAGAATCCAAAGATCTATCAAAATTTCTATGCACGAACTAATGGGTTCTCTGAGAGGCGCATGAGCAAAGAATGAATAGATTTTCTCATCAGAATATGAGCAAGCATTTCAATCAAAAGTATCATTATCCGATAAAAGAGAAGAGTCAAAGAAGGAGAACATGGAAGGTTATTCTTCACAACATCAGTTCGGGAAAGGCAATTCAAGGCAGAAGAAGTTCATGAACAAGGTCAGGACAGAGGAAGAAGATATGAGGAAAAATTATCTAAAGGTACGTCTACCTCCCAATGCCGAATTTGCAAAAAGTTTGGACATGTTATGGAAGATTGCAGATTTAAATGCACCAAATGTAAAACGCTAATCACTCCTAAAGAGACTGTTATTATCAGCAAGAAAAATGAAGCTAATTATTCGGAGATGGATCAACTATTTTACTCTTGTTTTACCAGTCATTCAAATTCTAGCAATATATGGTATTTGGATAGTGGCTGTAGCAATCATATGACAGGAAATAAAAGCAGCTTTGTCAAATTGATGAAGAGATACATTCTCAAGTAAAGTTTGGAGATGGCAAGCTACATGATGTACAAGGCAAGGGAGTGATAGCGGTGCATAAAAAGGGAGGTAAGACGAAGTTTATCACAGATTTTCTTTATGTCCTGGCCTAGCTCAAAATTTATTAAGTGTTGGGACAGGTTAATGCAAAAGGGTTATTCCAGCCAATTTTCAAAAGATGAATACATCATTATAGAAGACAGAAGTAAAATGATTGTGGCAAAAAATCAAGATGGCTCCTCAACAAAGTCTTTCCCCGCTAAAAAGGCCACTAGAAAATATGGCTCTAAAAATTGAGGAGAAGATAGCTCTCTCATATGGCATAAGAATTTGGCCATTTGAATTATAAAAGCCCTATATTACTAAAGAAGAAGAGAATGGTCATTGGATTGCCATATTTTAAAGAAGAAGAAAACAAAATTGTGAAGGATGCATCTATGGAAAGATGCACAGATTACTCTTCACTAAAACATCATGGAGAGCTAAAGAGCCATTACAATTGGTACATGCTGACATTTGTGGTCCAACAAAAACTGTCTCACTTAATGGTGGTTCACGATATTTTCTACTGTTGTGGATGATTATAGCCGAATGATGTGGATATACTTTCTGAAGAAAAATCAGAGGCATTTACAATGTTTCTTACGATTTAAAGCATTTGTTTAGAAACAAAGTGGCAAAAAGCTCAAGGTTTTAAGGACAGATCGTGGAGGAGAGTTTACTTCTAAAGAATTTCAAGAATATTGCAGGAACGAAGGAATAAGAAGGAGATAACAACAAGATATACACCTCAGCAAAATGG
Source organism: Amorphophallus konjac (assembly GCA_022559845.1). Classification (NCBI taxonomy): domain Eukaryota; kingdom Viridiplantae; phylum Streptophyta; class Magnoliopsida; order Alismatales; family Araceae; genus Amorphophallus; species Amorphophallus konjac. The sequence goes on along the minus strand of JAHNEJ010000921.1, from coordinate 5,160 downwards.
AGTAGCCGAGCGAAAGAACAGGACAATAGTAGAGATGGCTCGGGAGCATGCTAAAAGGTATGAATCTTCCTAATAATTTTTGGGCTGAGGCTGTACATACTGCAGTTTACATTTTAAACAGGTCTCCAACAAAAGCAGTTCCAAACAAACACACCATATGAGACCTGGTTTAAGAGAAAGGCCAAGTAAGTCATTTTAGAATCTTTGGATGCATTGCATATGGCCATATTCCTTCACAAGTTAGAGAAGAAAAATTTGATGAGAAAGGAGAAAAATATATATTCATTGGATATAGTGAGGAATCAAAGGCATATAGATTGCTTGAGCCTAAGACAAATAAATTGATTATTTCTAGAGATGTTATATTTGATGAAACATCATCATGAAATGGGAAGAAGAAGAAGAAAAACAAGTACCAAAAATAATAGAAGAAAAAGAATTAGTAGCCCTTCTCCTCCACAAAGTCCAAGAGAGCAAGGCGAGTCAAGTAATGACTCAAACACACCACGACAAAAGGAACGCTCTCTCAAAGAAATATATGAAAGAAGTAATGTTTATTTCTGCTATGAATCACAAGATATGAGGAGGCAGTAAAGATGAGAAATGGATAAGGGCCATGGATGAAGAAATGAATATGATTGAGAAAAATCACACATGGGAGCTAGTTGAGCAGCCGAAAGATAAAGAAGTTATTGGTTTAAAATGGATATACAAGATTAAGTATAATGGATGGTTCCATTTATAAATATAAAGCAAGGCTCGTAGCAAAAGGGTATTCTCAACAACCTGGTATTGACTTCAATGAGACATTCGCACCAGTTGCAAGGATGGAAACTATACGGGTTGTCTTAGCATTGGCAGCACAATGAAATTGCCAGTATTTCAGCTTGATGTCAAATCTGCATTTCTGAATGGCAATCTTCAAGAAGAACTATATGGGAGCAACCACAAGGCTATCAAATCAAAGGACAAGAAGACAAAGTTTATCGCCTACATAAGGCAATATATGGGTTAAAACAAGCCCCTCGAGCATGGAACAACAAGATTGATCAATATTTTCAACAAGATGGCTTTCTAAGATGTCCGAGCGAGCCCTCATTATATAAAGAAGAAAGGTATGGACTTCCTAGTCCTTTGTCTATATGTTGATGATCTAATCTATTTTGGTACTAGCCATGATATACTAGACAATTTCAAACGAAGAAATGATGAAAGAGTTTGAAATGACCGATCTCGGCATGTTGAGTTATTTTCTTGGCATTCAAGTAAAGCAAATCAAAGGAGAAATATTTCTCAGCCAAGAAAAGTATTGTGAAAATTTGTTGAAAAAATTCAATATGGCCTTGTAAGACCATGGCTACACCTATGGCAGCAAACACAAAGCTCTCTATACATGATGATGCAGAGAAGATTAATACTTCAGTCTATAGAAGTTTAGTTGGTTCTCTTTTATATCTCACAAATACAAGGCCAGATATTCTTTATTCAGTAAGTGTGGTATCACGTTTTATGAATGAGCCAAACAAACTACACTTTGCAGCGGCCAAGCATATTTTGAGATATCTCCGAGGAACTACAAATTAGGCATCAAGTATGTCTCTGAAGAAAATAATCATCTTATTGGCTACACAGACAGTGATTGGCATGCTCGACAGATGACCGAAAGAGTACTTCTGGATATTTATTTTGTCTTGGAACAAAGCCTATTTCATGTCATCTAAAGAAGCAACAAACAATCGCTCTATCATCAGCAGAAGCCGATATATATCTGCTACAAGTGCCGCATGCGAAGCTGTCTGGTTAAGGAGAATATTATCACAGCTTCAACAAAATCAAGAAGAACCAACTACTATACTTTGTGATAATATGTCAGCCATCGCTATGACAAAGAATCAGTCTTTCATGCACGGACGAAGCATATCGAGCTGCGTCATCACTATATCCGAGATTTGGTCGAGAAAGAAGAAATCATTTTGAAGTTATAAAGACAGAAGAGCAAGTCGCCGACATATTCACGAAGCCTTTGGCCACCGACAAGTTTATACATTTAGAAGGAGTATGCACATTACAAATTAAGAGGGGGTGTTAAAATAATAATTTGAATGTGTTGGACTTCTCTAGAAGCATGAAGAAAACTCCAAAATATTGTGGAAGAAAGATGGAGGCATAGAAGGTTCTAGAATGCCATTAAAAAGAGATAACTCTAGAAACACTTTCTAGAGAGAAGATGAGAGAAGAATTCTCTAGAATGGAAGTGCATAAGAAGTATCTAGAAAGAACTTCATACCTCTTATGGAGACTATAAATACCACCACCTAGGCACCTGTGGGTATCCAAGAGAGATCGAAGAGAGATCAAAGAGATCCAAGTAGAAGTAAAAGTGAGCCAAAGAGTCTCACTCCATTCCATCAACCTTCCAAGCCTTTTACCAAGCCTTTCCACCTCCATCTCCCCTTCTACATTGTACAAGATCTTTTGTACTTGTACTATTCTTCAATAAAATTATTGCTTTCTCACCTTTTATGCTCATCTCACTTCCGCTGCTCCAACAGGGACCAACCCGGGGTCCGCGACCCCGGGGAGGTCCTCCCCGGGGGTCCGCGACCCCGGCAGGTCCCCCCCGGGGTTCGCGGCCCGGGGGAGGTCCCGGACCGTCCCGGGGACCTCCCACCCCGGGGAGGTCCCATACCCGCGCACAGACTAAAAAAATTTGAAAAATGTGACCTCCCCAGGGTCATTTTCATCCCGTTGGACCCGTACGGGGTCGAACATCCCGGGGAGGTTCCCCACTTCTATAAATAGACCCCCGGAGGTCAAGAGAGAAAAAAAGGATCTACACACAAGCTACAACCTACGGAGCATCCAACATTCAGAGCTCTTTTGTTCGTTTGTTTCGACCCGCGTGGGGTAAGTCCCCGGGTCTTGTGTATGTGCCCCTATGAGGGTATATTTGTAATTTTGCCCCTCAGTGGGCCGTGTTGTTGTTTCTAAGTCCTGGGACGACTATGTCATATGCTTCTGCCCTAATAATGGGAGAATTACATAAATGTCCTCCCGGGTCCGAGAAACATAAAAGTCCTGTTGTTTATAGTTTTACTCTGTAACTTTTTGTAATTGGGGCTACGCCCCTACTTCCCGCGTTAGGGCGGACTTTTGTACAGTCGACAAACTCGCCGACAACCTTGTACTCATTTGAACTATAGAAGCACTCAGCATGTTTTTGTATATCCTCGGGTGGGAAAATTATAAGAAAATCCCTCGACTTCTGGAAATTACATATATACCCCTCCTTCGATCAAATTGACAGATGTGTCTTCCATGAAGCCCCTTGTCACTACTTCGGTCCGGGAGTGTTGTCAGCTCAGTCCGACACTCGGTATCACTTTAAACCTAGGTCAGGGTATGGTAAAATTACCAAAATACCCCTACGACTTAAAAATGGCCTAGCAGCCTCCTAAAACCCTCTAGAAAGAGTCTCAGCGCCTTGGGGAGTCAGGGATTCAGTCTTACTTCCATTCCCGCCCAGAAATTTCAGCAATGCCCCTGGCTTGGGAAAATTACCAAAATCCCCATGGGTTTGGTAAAATTACCAAAATGCCCTCGGGGTCTAGAAAATCTTCCTCTACTTCAAAAAAACGCCTACGGCTTCCCCCAAATCATCTTCATATTCCTAAATTCTAGGGTTTTGCCCAAACATGGTCTCGGTTAAAACCCTAACCTATTCTTTGTTGTTGGTCGGTGGTAATGAGTTCATGGAGAGTCTCTCGAGTGAGCTTGCCCTCCACATTAGAACTTCTATAGAAGACTTGGGATTTATTTGACAGTCAAACAAAGGTGTTCGGACGTTAGGCCGATGTAAATCAACACTGACTCCGGTCAGTGGGGAGAGGTCCAGCACTCAAACCCAAATTGTCTGATTATACGCACCCACGGAATAAACCTCTCTATGCAGAGGAATGTCTCTTTTCAAAAAGAACATTTATTTTTCTCACGTGAAAATATTCCGTGTCTCACAAAGACATAGTGGCCGAGTTCAATTTCTCTTGTACGAAGTGACGGTCAATTTTGATGTGCTTAGTTCTGTCACGTTGAATCGAGTTTGTTGCAATGTTGATGGCTGCCTTGTTATCACAATATAATGTATCGGGAGATGGACTTGTACTGCAATGTCTTGTAACCGAAGTTTCAGCCATATCATCACGGTGACACTCTAAGGCCATTGCCCTGTACTCTGCCTCCTCACTGGATCTAGCACGCACACCATCTGCTTGTTGCTACTTGCTTCTCCAATCCACGAAGTTTCCATCTAGAAACAAACAATACCCTGTCGTCGACCTACAATCATCACGTGATCTGGCCCAATCAGCATAAGAGAAGACTTCCATACTTGAGTGCTCGGTCTTGGAGAACAAGATACCTCTACTAGGAAAGGACTTGATGTACCTAAGAATCCCCTCAACAACCCTCATATGAGCTGCCTGCGAGCATGCATAAATTGACCCACCAACACTCACTGCATAAGTTAGAATAGGACGTGTGAGTCCAAGATACAGCAGTCAGCCAACTAGGTACTTCCCTTCTCTGCATCAGACAAGATGTCACCCTGCACAAAGACCATAGTTGACTCCAATTACACCCTAACTTCCTTGTCTCTTTCAACAGATCAAGTGCATATTTCTTCTGACAAATGTATATACATTTTTGAGACAGAACAACCTCAATCCCAGAAAGTATTTCAGTTCACCTAGGTCTTTGATTTCAAACTCTTGAGCATGACTCTGTTTAAGCTTGCTGATTTTTGTTTTGTTGTCTCCTGTAGTGATCATGTCATTGACATACACAAGGAGAACCACCACCTTACTATCTTGCCACTTGGTGAATAGGGTGTGATTAGAATTGCTCTGAGTGTAACTAAACCGGAGTATGGCCATCCAGAATCTGTCAAACCGAGCCTTTGGTGATTGCTTCAGACCATAAAGAGCCTTTTTCAGTTTGCATACTCTCCCCCTTACATCAAGTCCTATAGGAGGCTGCATGTAGACTTCTACCTGCAAATCACCATTTAAAAGAGCATTTTTAACATCAAGTTGATAGATATCTGAGGAGAATTGAACCGCAAGGGCCAAGGCAACCCACATAGATTTGAACTAGCCTACAAAA
>JAHNEJ010001749.1:0-40521 GCA_022559845.1 Amorphophallus konjac | reverse complement strand
ATCAAAGCTACATCCAAACCTCTTCATCAACTCAAGGGAAGATCAAAGCTACATCCTGTATCTTCTTCATCAACTCAAAGGGATCAAAGGAAGATCAAAGTAACAGATTCCAGATCCAACAATCTCAGACAAGATCTACTTCATTCTAGCATATCTCCATATCTTGTTTGAGCATTTTCATCTTGTTCTATTTTCATTTCATTCAATCTATTGAAACTGAAGATCGTCCCTATCGGTGGTTAGTAGGAAGGCAATCGGGAGTTCTCCGATCTGTGGTGTAGCCGTCCCTCCCGGCTTTGTGTGTAGGAAGACAGAAAGAGGGTTTTCTCTGTTCTGTGGTTTGGGGCATGTTCCCGGTCAAGCTGTGAGTCAGCAGGGAAGTCTCACCGGGTTTTGGTGAGGGGTGGACGTAGGTTGCGGGGTTGCAACCGAATCGCTTTAAAAATCCCTGTGTTGTGGGTTGTTCATCGTGTGTGATTGCTCTATATCTTCTACTCCCATTCACAGGTTCGTGTGCTTCCAAACTTGGTTATCTTATTTACACACTCAAGCACTCAGATTTGCACCTTCGATTTTATCTGTGCTTTAATTGGGCTTAGCACTTTGACTGCATCCCTTGGGCGGCCTGCTGCACCCTTGCACACAGGCGCCAAGGTGAAAGTATTGCTAAGTGTTTCCCTTGCTTAGACTCGCATGCACCTTGGTTGATCACCACTACATTCACACACATATGCACTTTGAGTGATCAACATAGCGCACACACACGCACGCTTGTTACAAGCTATTTCATGTTCTAGTGTTATGCTTTATGATCCCTACTCTACAAGGCTTGTATCTCTCAAAGATCACAAATGTGCTTAAAGAAGTGTTGACGCTTCATCGCTTGTAATCCAAGTCTTTTCATTTGAGCCACTCTACTTAATTCCGCTGTGCATTGTGCTTAGGTGATTCATTCACTTTATAGGAGTGGTTCATGCTTCTGATAGCTAAGAGTTTTTAAATAGGCCAAAGCTTTTGAAAGGATCTATTCAACCCCCCTTCTAGATCCGTTTGCACCTCGCGGGACCCAACAGGATACGCAAGGCAAACTATGCACCATGCAGAACGGGCTAGCACCGACCTTAACCATGACTAGACTGAACACTAAAGTTGACCTTGATTTCATGATAGCCAAAACTAACATTGACCTAAGTATGATGAAATGAACACATGCACCAACCTATCTGCACAAGAATTAACATATGCACAGATATGATATTAGGCAGAACATTACCTAATCTGACTGTGCATTAACCTTACCTATCAATGAGTTGACTTTGACTTGGGTTGACTTCCTTTTCATGACCTGTGAGTCATTCTTAAACCTATTTTGATAGTTTCTCATAATACATTAGGATTATATATAAACATAATGAGACATAATATTTGTTATTATCAAAACTCCAGAACCACAGGGGACGCAACAATCTCGCCCCTTTTGATGATGGCAATAGTATGAGTCATTGTAATAAATTCATCATGATGATTATGAAATACTAATATGAAATATGAATGAAATATGTATCTGCATGAACATTCACCAACATTCACCAACATTCACCATAGAATAAGCTCTGTCAGAAATGAGCATGTAAAGCATCATGTGTGCAACATCTGACAAGAATTACAATTGATGAATGACCAAGAGTGACAAATGACTCAATTGACTCAATGATTCACAAAAGTTCTCCCCCTTTGACAACATCAAAAAAATGGAATGATCATTGACGGTTATTATGCAAACTGAGTTACTGTCATCTAAAAACTCCTCCTGACAAGATAGTCTCTTGTTTGACAGAGCAGGGGGGTGGAAAGAAATGAATGATCATTGAACCACAGGGACAACAAAAATTCTCCCCCTTGGACGGACAGTGTGATTGGAATGAACCACAAGGGTAATTATAGACAGATAAGACAGTGACATAAGGAAGTCAAAAGATAGTGCTGTTTGCAAACATATCTGAAATGATATCAATCAGTTAGGTCTGAAATGATGGAGTCCAATTTGAGAGAGCAAGTATTCAGAATGAATGAGAAAGGTTTTCAATGGGATATCAATTTCATAAATCTGATTGGACAGGTAATTCAGACTCTTCCATTATAGAGACTTATGAATGAATCTTTATTAATTAGCCAGGTTAGAATATGATGTATGCAGGGTTTGTCTATTTGATTTTTGTACTCATATCTGAGATCAGTTTTTAATAAAAATGAACCATTCTTTCACATTGAAAGTCTTATTTTACCTTCTTCTATCTTACTCACTTAATTTCAAAGACTCCCTTAAGAGATGCAATCAATAGTATTGAGGTTAAACACATATGAAAACATTTGTTTCTGTCAGGGTTTTATTAGAATTTTTCTTTTGCAAATATTTTCAGATGATACACTTGTTCATCAACAATTTTCATAACAATCTTCATGAGCAATTGAGTTTAGTACACCCTTGTAACTAGAGGATACATGTTGTTTAGAAGCCAGTATTCCTAAGCACTTGGAAGAACTAACTGTCATGCTTCATAAGAACAGAGATAGCATTTACACTTCATGACACACTGCAACTCATTTCTTTGATGAGTGAGATGTATTTCGCAGTGTGCTAGCCATTGCTCTGTCAATTTTTAATCATTTTTCAGCAGAGTTAACTATGGCACCTCATGACTCAGTCCTTTGGACATGGTTTCTCAGTGACCAACATCATTGCTCTGACTAAATTGACCCTTAGACAATTTTAGATTCTCATATGTTTACAAATAATACATACTTCGAGCATCTCAACCGAGAAAAGCCATGAATACAAAGTTTTCAGATTTCAGAAGAGTCTAAAAGACACAACATGAAAGAGAAATTGGTTAAAGTTTATTAAGACTAACTCAGTTATTTTCAAGAAATATTTATATGCAAACAAAAGGAATACATGAAACTTTAACTGGCCAAAAAAGAACTTCAGACATTCATAGTCCTATATAATAGAAGATTCCTCTTTAGGTTGTTTTCAGATTTATGATCAGGATATGCACCAGGAAATCTTTCTGAATTTGCAGGGAAGGCAGTAACATTTTCAGGAGCAGCCAATTCAACAGATACCAATTGATTGGATGAATGATAATGGCTGATAACAGTTGAACCAAGAAGCTGAGATGCATTTCATTTCACATTCATCACAGGGTTTTTATCAAGATAGCAGTTCAAATTGAAGATGGGAAGTTCAGTTGACAGAAGTGAGCTAGATAGACAATTATGTGATGCGTGGGTCAGATGCAATTTCAAGAATATGAGTTATGCTCCCCCTAAATGTATGCATGAGCTAGCAATCAAGATAAGTAAACAAAATCACATGAATGTATCATATGCAATGACTAGACCGTTCTGGTTGAGGAGTTTATCAACAAAATATAGAACATTTGCCAATTAATGTCGACTCAAGGTGTCGACACTTCTAACAAGTAAATGCAAGTGCAGTGAGCTGACAACATGTAATATATGCAATGATCACACTGTTTCTTTGGCATACAACTCCCCCTGACACCATGCACTGTATGACTGAAATCTAAGAACAATGGATGCAATGAAATTCATGTATAGAATTTTTATGACTTATGCTCATGAACATTTAGACTGCTCTACGTGCAACTTTGACCTATGGTACCAGGCGGAGGACTTGGTCTAAAGACCACCTCACACATAGCAAGAACTTCCAGACAGAATACATCTGTCCTTTAGTATCTCACTATTTATATACCAAGAGTCATGCATGATAATCCAATGCAGATGCAGTTCTATATGTATCTCAAATTGACAATATACTTAGCATATGCAAATGTGAGTATGTGTGCCTGTCATGTATGCAGATGAGCATTTTATGTATGAGACAATATGCATGCATCAAATTCCAGTCATTCAGATTTTCAACAATGAGATTTATTTTCATTGACTATCCACTATGACAAATATCAAATAAATGTAGGCATCAAATGCAGATAATTCTGATTTTCAGTGAATGATATCCAATTCTTTTTCAATCTCATTTTTATATAGACTACCCATCATGTGCAGTGAGAGATATGAATGCTAATGACATATACAAATGAGAACTTGTATGCATGAAATTTTGATTAACAAATCAAACCTGATATGCAGCTATCTAAACATAGTTATCAAAAAACTCAAGTGTCTACCAGCAGAAGTGGGATTTTACCAAACTTGGATGCCTTGGTTTATTTGAGACCCTTTTTATTCTCCATCCCCAAGGCACTCCTGCAAAGCAAAGATCTTATTTTTCAGATTTAGGACCCAAGTGTTCTTGGGTCCTACATGGTTAGTAACACCTCTAATAGGTGCTTTTCATAATCTTTGGGCTTTCATATCATCAAGCATCATTAAAGGATAATTATTCATAGAATGCCCAACCTGCCCCCAGTAATGACATGAGACAATAGAATTTCTGTTCTTATTGTACACATTAGTATAAGCATGAAATCTATGTGCATGTGAATGAAATTCTCTGTTGTTTACATGGACATTTCTTCTTTTATTTTCAGTCAGCCAACAATTCATAGCTCTGTGGCCTGACTTTCCACACTCAAAGCATGCATGATATTTTCTTTCATATGCAAATTCATTCCTAACAGAACTGTTTCTACTTATAGAGAATTTAATTGATTTACAGTTAAACTTTTTCCTTGAGCATGCCAATAGTGGGCTGCAATGTGGCCTCCCTTGCCATAGTAGAAACATGAGATAGAATTCTTTCTAGCAACATTTAGCCAACATTCAATTGCCTTATGGCCTCATTTTCCACAGTCAAAGCACACAATGTGCTGGCTGTGTGAAGCAAATTTATTTTCATTAAAGACATGTTGGTGCACATGATTTTTAGTATGAAATCTTGTTTGTGTATTAGCAAACCAGCATTCAGCAGGAGTGTGTCCTACTTTACGACAGTGATAACATTCAATTTTCTTTTTCCGAAGAGTAGGATCTTTATCATGAAATTTCCTAGCATGCAATGTACTGGCATTCAGATCATCATTTTTCATCAACTTACACTCATGCATTAGATGACCTATGTTGTGACAATAATGACATGGCATTTTCTTTTTGTGTGCATGTGTATGTGTGATAGTTTTATTCATTGCATGTTTAGAAATACCAGAAGATTTCACAGGAGAACCATTAACCTTCTTTTTTTGTTTTTCTGGCTTTTCCAGATTTTTACTTTGCTTTTCAGTTTTCTGTGCAATAAATTGAAAAACAGAAGGTGTAGAAGTTTTGTTTTGATCAGAACTTTTTACAAACACCGTAGACATTTTACTCCCATCAATCTTTTTGTTTACCGGACTGTAACCCAGTCCCTCTCTCTGAAAATTAACATTGGTTCCAAGAAGCTTATTCAGATTGTCCTTACCTTTGACAAATTTTGATAATGAGTTTTTCAGATCTTAAATCTCAGAATTTAAGGCAACAATATTAGCTTCATAACTGGATAGTTCTGTTTCACAGAAATTACTTGTTGATGCAAGGCATCATTCAGACTTTTGAGTTTTTCAACTTCCTGTTTTAATTTTATTTCATTGTGAGCTTCAACTTCTTTTATGACAGATTTCCCTTTTTCATAAACTAACAATCTCTCAGACATAGCTGAGTTTAGATGTTTCAACTTGTTAATCTCCTCTTTCAGTTTACAGTTTTGCTCCTAGAGTTCATCATCAAATACTAAATCACTTAAGGAGGTCTGACATTCATTAAACATTTCTTGTTGATTTTCTGATTGAAGTTGGTCAAAATTTTTCTGAAGCTCTAAGTTTGTTACTCTGACCGCCTCTAGTTTTTCAGATATCAACTTATTTTCACTTTCAAGATTCATTGATTTATGTTAAGATTCCTTAGACTATTTTTTGAGTTTTTCATTCTCAGATTTCAAATATTCCAGTTCTGAAGTAATAGCATTAAAATCTACTAGCTGTCTTCTGAATATCTCATTTTCTATTTTCAAAATTTCACTGTCATTGTCTTTAACTATTTTTCTGAGGGATTCGTTTTCAGATTTCAGCTTGTTTAGATCTGAGTTAGCACATTCAAGTTTTTTCAACAATTTTTCATTCTGAACAGAATCATTAGTAAAGAATTGATCATCACTAGTTGAGCTGAGTTTTTCTTCTAATTCAGAAATCTTATTAGCAAATTCTTGATTTTCATCTTTTAATAACCAATTTATTTCTTAAGCACTTGGATATCATGCAGACAAGCATCATGAGATTGTTTCAACTCCAGACATTTTTCACATGTGGAATCTGAAGTATTCTGACCAGTTTTCTTTTTCAATTTTTTATATTATTTTCTTAACTTTTCATGTGTTTCAATCAAATCAGCATATGCATCCTGCCAGTCATCTAGAGAGAAATTCTCAAAGGAGTTTACCTGATCATCGTCCTCCTCTTCATTTTGGTTGCTGCTATGATCGCTGCCATTAGCCATCACGCATCGGTCTTCATTTCCAAAGCTAACATCCTTCAGTTCGTTTAAGATGCCCCTGGCAGACCTGCAATCACGAAAGCATGAATGGAAGGCCATGTCAGGAGCTGCTTTCATTATCTCCAAAGCTTTCTGATTTTCACTACTCATCGATTTATGACTGTCAGTCCATTTGGACTTATTCTTTGGTAGTTTGTGTGGACCGTGTGAAATTAACTTCCACAGATCAGGATTGATCAATCTAACATAGCTATGCAGACTGTTAAACCATGAGTTAAAATTGGAGCCATTGAAAACCGGTGGATGAGCCATGGAGGCAAATCAACAAACAGTTCAAAGCAACAAACAAAGCACACTCAGATATGCACCAAAGAAGCTACATGATCTACTGCGGATCATTGGATCCGATGAGACAGTAACCCGCTCTGATTCCAATTATTAGACCAGGTCGTACACGGAAATAGATCCAGAGGGGGGTGAATGGATCTATTGGGAAATTTTACCCAATTAAAATATCAGCTCAACTCTAAGAACCAGATGCAAAACTGATGCACGAAAGACACTAAGATATGAGAGTCCACACAAGACACAACACCAACACTTGGCGAACCATAAGTGTGGAAAGCTGAAACTGATCACACCACAACCTGTGATAGGGGGGAAGAAGATAAGTAACAATCACATGAAGCAAACCACGGCACACTAAATTTTTTAGGTGGTTCGATCTGAGACCCCAGATCTACATCCACCCCTCACTCTAACTCGAGTGAGGCTTCCCTTGCAAAATGTAAGATGCAGACTCAGTCTGCAAACAAGACGCTGCCTAACAGCTTGATAACCGAGAGAGACAAATCCCTCAACCAGGTTCTGCAACCCACAAAACCAGAACAAGAGGGTAACCTCCCTTCCTCCAAACCGGAGGGGACCACTAGTGACAGCCCGCCACTAGCAACCGGAGACACCGGTCTCCCTTGCTCTAAACCAAAGAGAAAAATCGTGAGTGATACCCAATCACTCACATCCGGAGAAACCAATCTCTCTTCCTCTGAATCCACATAGGGCAACTGGAGATGAATCTCCCTTCTCCTGAATCCTCAAGAGGAACCCGAACCCATAACAGAGTATCAGAATAACACGAACAAAATGCAAAAAGGGCAACCGAAAAATAAAAAAGAAAGGAAAAAAGTGGAGGCTCCAATGAGCATAGTCGTTCTGGATTTGATCCACGAACAGACTAAACAGATCTTCGGGGTGAATGGCTGCACACTCTCTTCTTCTTCTCACGATCTCTTCCTCTAAGCTCTCTCTTCTTCTACTTTGCTGGCTCTTTCTCTGCCACCGCTACCCTTCTCTTCTCCTTCTTACTTTCTCTCTTTCTTTAGCTTTTTCTTCTCTTCTTCTCATCCCATTCTATCGCAAGAGATGCCCTTTTATAAATCCAATCTTGGTTTGCACGAGCTCACGCTTCGGGCGTGTGGAGGGCTCGTTCTGGCGTGTCTGGAGATGCCACGTGTCAGGATAGTGGATAGAGGGTTCACGTGTCAGACTTCTCGAGAGTGTCCTCTACCTTGGATCACATGCCAAGCACCTTCCTCACTTAAGTCTCTCGAGCAGACATTCGATCCTGGTTGCCTGGGCCTTTTCTCAGTTAAGTCCCTGTCAGTAAAGTGAGAGGAATTTCGTCAAACACCTTTCAGTCATACTGAGTGCATATATGCCAAGTGTGCATCGATCTTGTATGGGCACAAGGCAAATAGACTTAGACTTTATAAATGACAAAGACAAGTATGCACTGACCTTAGTATGCCTTAGACAAAAACTAGCACCGACTGTGTATAGGCCTTAGCCAAAAACATGCAACAACCGTGTGTATACTTGGACCTTGATAAATGCTCAGTGCTCGGACATATATGTGCCTGGACCTAGTATGTGCTAAGACTTGAAACGTGCACCGACTTGGATTGACATTAAGCATGAGTCTTGTGAATGCTAGCACTGACAACTATCACCGACATTACATGCGTGAAACACTAGGCTAGCACAGACTTTAACGTAAGCCATAGCTAGCTAGCATAGACTTGGATGCAGGGTGATGCATACTACCATCGACCGTGGAATGCAAGACGCAGCATGCTAACAATGACTTAGATGCATGAGACATAGTTGCCTTACATGACTAGCATCGACCTTGATGCATAGAGCAGTGCAAGGTAACACAGACTCTAGTACATAGGACATATGTGCTAACATCGACCTCAATCAGCATAATGCCAAACGTGCACAGACTTGCTACAATGTGTGCACAGACATCAGTATGCATTTAAGATAAACATGCACAGACCTTATGAAACAATGTGCAAATGTTCACAGACCTGAAAGTATGCACAGACCTATATGTGCGTGGACTACACAATGTGCTCAGACCTTAGTACACATGTGCACAACCCTTTGCAGTGTGCCTAACATAAATGTGAACCGACGCTAAAATGGCTAACATAGACTATGCACAGACTCTAACAAGGCTAATACGAGATGTGCACCGACGCTAACAAGACCAACACTAAATATGCACCAACCTACATCTGCCTAAGGTAAGCATGCACCGACTTGTGAATGCATTATAGAAAACATGCACCGACCTTAGAATGCATTATAGAAAACATGCACCAACCTTTAGAATGCAGAAGGTGCAACTAGCACCGACCTTGTAAGCATGCTACAGTGACTTGCACAGATGTTGTATGCTGACAAACAAAACGTGCACTAACCTAAATCTGCACCGACCCTTGCATACGCAAGGCAAACTATGCACCATGCAGAACGGACTAGCACCGACCTTAACCATGACCAGACTGAACATTAAAGTTGACCTTGATTTCATGACAGCCAAAACTAACATTGACCTAAGTATGTTGAAATGAACACATGCACCAACCTATCTGCACAAGAATTAACATATGCATAGATATGAGATTAGGCATAACATTACATGATCTGACTGTGCATTGACCTTACCTGTCAATGAGTTGACTTTGACTTGGGTCTACTTCCTTTTCATGACCCGTGAGTCATTCTTAAACCTGTTCTGACAGTTTCTCATAATACATTAGGATTATATATAAACATAATGAGACATAATATTTGTCATCATCAAAACTCCAGAACCACAGGGGACGCAACACTTCTTTGGATGATTCTCCTAGTCGGTCGACCGAGGAAAGTGCATCTATCAAGCGCCGAGATTGTCGGTGTGACATCTTCACAATGGGGTGGCCTGTGGCAGCCCGATCCTGTATACCTCATTTTCTCCGGGTTGGTTGGCTGCTCCCAACCTTTTTTTGCAACATCTACAGCTTCCGAGGGTTGTCGTGCCCCCAAAGATGCATCTTCGCAGCCACGGGAATGCCCCCGGGCAGCCTGAGCAGTGTAAGCTTGCCCTTTAGTAGGGCAGATGGCAGCTTGCGGCACGTTGACTGGTGCCAAAGATTTGTAGGTGAGCTGGCCTTGCTCAGTCGTCCAACTTTGTGGTTCATCATGTGAGGAGATATTAGCCCGGCGAGTACGATGTCGGAGAGATGATTTATGAGATGCCTGGGTCATCACTTTGATCTTCTCTTTTGTTTCTTCTTCTTTTCTTGGAGCCGGGGCCCGAGGCTACTTGGGCACCCAAATTTGTTTAAATCTGATTGGCTGTGGGGCCAATCCTCCCTTTGATTTGGACTCGCAGCGGTCCGTTCTTCTTTGGGCCAGCGCCTGGAAGGAATTGTGTTCCGGCACCATAAAGGTCACCCGACCTGGTGTAATCTTGGCTTGTTGGCCGTTGAGGAAGACTTGGACGCCTCCAATGAGTGTGGACTTGTTGTGCATGTGTGGTACACGCATGACTCTATGGTTTTGATGATGTCTGGGTATGATTCATTACAATACTATTGAATTGATTCAACTATGCTTCAGTGTACATGATAATGTTTTTGATGCCTCCATGCTATACTCATCATGAAATAACTCTCTAGTGCAAACATCTTAAGATTAAAGGAGGATTAAAGAGTGATATTGACAGATCATGGCACTCAGCCAAGTTTGCTCGGGAAGCAATAGCAAGCCAACAACAAGATCAGCAGCATCATTAGCCACGGCAACATGCCTTAGCATCAGTAGCAGAAATGGGAGTGAGGAGCGTTGGATGTGCTCCAACAAAGGAGTAAGAGCTGTGATTTTACTGAAATAACCTTGCAATGATTGGGCAGAACATCAAAGGGCTAGGAGCCTTGGACTTGATGAAATTCATTGGCAAAAAGATTGAGCATAAAATTAAGAGATCTACAAGGTTGCGTCGACCCCATGTCTAGGATGTGTCGACTCCATTGCTCTCAAAATGAAGAACAGCCAAACAACACTCAAGCTGCGTCGACCCCATGGTCATCTGGCATCGACTCTAAACCCTGTCCAGCAATGAAGCTTCAAGTGCTCATCAAAGATGCGTCGACCCCTTAGCACAACTACGACGACCCTATCACTTTTTGTAGCCACTGATTGGTGTTTCAGCGAAGGATGCGTCGACCCTACCTTCTTAGGGCGTCGATGCATGGGGCTTCTAGAAACCATTGTAAACGGCCCTCACAAAGGATGCGTCAACACACCGTCCATCCAGCATCGACGCACCGTGCATCCAGCGTCGACGCCATCAAGGCCAGCTCGCCAGCAGACTCAAGGATACATGAAGCTGCATCGACTCAAGGTCACTACTGTGTCGACGCATCAGAAGCTTTTCAGGCACTTTTTTGTCAAAGCTGTAACACGTTTTGAGATTATCTAGAGGATATAAAATAGCGACATAAACCTCCAAAAACACAGTTTTTGAGGTCTTGAAAAAGGTCCTAGGACAGAGAACTGTCCTTCTCCATCATGAGACTTAACGATAACCTTTTTGAAAGGAGATCTGTCAGTAGACAGATTTAGGAAAGGTCAGTTGTCTTTGTACTCTAGCTTTTGGTCACAACCAATGAGACTTCAGTCAAACCTTTCTATTGCCATGAGGGCCAATCAAATGCAGATCTAGAAGGTACTCTAGATAGACAACTGGTATTTCCCTGGACCAATCAAATCACAGTCTGGGTAAATTATTTTGATCCTGCTCTCTTCCATATATGCTGGACCAATCAAAGAAAAAGGTTATTTCATAGAAGTATTTTGTATTCCAAGCCAATGGGAAGCCTCCACAACATGTATCAAGATCGCAGAATCACACAAGCTCAAGACTTGTGATCCAATGGCCCAGATTACTTCCTGCAAGATCAAAGGTGCAGATTCAAACTTCATCCTATAAATATGAAGCAATGGTCACCTTGAAGGAGTTGGCCGAGCAAAGAATTGAGTGACAAACCTGTTAGCTCGTCCCAAGGAGAGAAAGAAAAAGAGAAGAAAGAGGAAGAGAAGAGAAGAAGAAAGGAGTGTGAACAGCCCTGAGCTATTCATGAAAAATATCTGAGAAGAAAAGAGAGAGGTGTGCAGCCCCAACTCTGGTCCGGCCTAGTCCAAAGGTGAGAAGGAGAAGATGAGAGTTGAAGAAGCAAGAAGATCACTCTTGCATAAATAGCTTCATGAAACTTTTCTGAAGCTTCATTTGTCTTGCTTATTGTTATCTTGCATTTTTCCTCTTGCAATTTCTGATCTCGCTTTCAGTGTGTGTCCGATACTCTGGTTAGAGACCGGAAGTGTTTTTGCTGCACTTGCAGGTTGTTCTTTCTTTTTGTTTGTAGGTGTGTGTGTGTGTGTGGTTCATCCCCTTGTATGTGTGTGTGTGTGTGTGTGTGTGTGTGTTGAGGACTTCATCCTCATGTGGTAAAGCCTCGTCGGTTTGGTGAGGAGTGGATGTAGGTCTATGGGTTTGCAGACTGAACCACCTTAAAAATCTATTGTGCAGTGGTGTGCCCTTGTGTGATTGCTTCCATTCTCCTACCTCCGATTCACAATGATTTATTATTCTGTTTTTGCTTTCTGTTATAGCCAAACACTGCACATATTGTGAGCCACTCACCATTTGCCAGCATTCTTGCTGTTTGAACAAAGGCTCACACTCACACCTAAGAAAGCACTCTGTTAATTGGAATCTCCGCATGTAGATCTTAGGTGCTTGTGATCATTCCATTGCATGTGTCTTCTAAGACCTTGCAACTTCAGGTCCATAGTTTTTAATGGCTCCTTGTTTGTATCATCTTCTATATTATTATATCTGCTGTGCACTCAAACAAGAAGCTTGTCTGGTCAAATAAGTTTTAAGAGGGCATATTTTTTAAGGGATATATTCACCCCCCTCTAGATCCGGTTGCACCCATGCTTGGGACCCAACAAGACTTGCCTGATGTAGAGAGCCGGCTCCGCAGTGTGCCGGTGTTCTTCTTTGCTGCCCTCCTAGTAGTCGGGATGTGGTTCTCATGAGTGGAAGCGTAGAGATGAGAGTGGTGGACAGGGCTGCCCACCGCTTTGGTCTTCCTCGGTGTTGCTGTTGCAGCGGTGACGTGCTTCATCTCCTTGACGTCTAGGAGATCCACGAAGGCTACCCCTAAGAAGTTGGGGAAGCTGACCACAGGAGGAAAGCTGCCGAATTGGATCGGCACATCAAGGTAGCCATTGTCAGCATGGCTAGCGACCACGAGTGGGCCAAATGTGACAGCCATCACGATCGTTGGCCTATAATTTTAAATTGAGGAAGTTAGAATTTTAAGCAGAGGCCCTAAGGCCCCAAATCTTGGCAAAAAGATGAAAGGTGGTCCAGTCCCACCGGGCGTGCAAACTTGTGGAACACAATAAAATTTCTTTTATATTATTATATCGTATCGTGATATCATTTATTGGTTTATTAATTCATCAAGTGTGAGGGCGTGCCAGTCACATATGTGACAAATATGTTCAGGTTTCGAGACTGGAGTGGTCCGAACCCCGTGGTGCACTCTATCTGACTAACTAGACGATTGTGGGTATTAGGTCAGGACTGGAGACCCGTCGTGCCATAAAGGTCACGGTGTTAATTATATCCCCTTGGAGAGGAGAAAACCTTTGATTAATCGTCGAGATATGGGGCCCCATGGCCTAAAAATTAATTTTCATGAAAACATGAAGGATATCTCAAAGAGTGTTTGAAATCCCCTATGCGGGTATAAAAAAAAGCATGAAAGATTTCTTTAATAGCATTAAAATTTTCTAAATTAGAGTACGAGAGGGTATCAAAAATCATATTGGTCATACATTAACCATTTCATGTTCGGACGGCGTCCGTGTTGAAAATATCGTAAATCTGCATAAGCAACGTCGGGTCATATGTATGCCAGGGAACATCATGTTTATTGTTTGAAGAAGGAGGCCATAAGGCCAAAAATCCCGCTCAAAACGGTATAAGTTCAGTGGATTATCGGCCCAGGGAAAAGTCGAGCCATGGCCATAGTGGGGTAAGTCCCCAAGCCGGGCATGCCTTGTGGAGGCCATATTTGATATTCCCTTCTCATCGGGTCAAGGGGGAGGAACCCCAGAGGTTCATTTGTTTATTTTTTGTTTATTTTGATTTTTGTTTGTGCTTCATTGCTATTTTTCCTTTTTTTTTGCTGAAATGGGGGGGTTCGGTCGACTGAAGATTCAGTTCGGTCGATCGAATCTCCCAGAAAAGAGAGCCTGCTGGAGGAGTCGACCTCAGCAGTGCATCGAGTCGACTCCATGACGGATCGGTCGACCGAACTCAGCAGCACGTGCGGCTTTATTCTTTGGTTTGGTTCATTTTTTTTATTTTATTTGATTTCTTTCTTAACTTTTTTTGTTTATCTTGTCCATGAAAATCTAGGCTTCACTTTCATATGTATTTTTTGTGTGTGTCTTGCACCATCTTATTTCTTTGATTGGGTTTCATGGAGATTCAATTTCATCTTCTTTATTCATCTTTTGTTTCATTCATTATCTTTTGTCTTAATGCCATTATTAGCATCTTATCATCGTTATCCCGAGCTATGATTTATTTCCTTTTCCTTTTTTCCTTATATTGAATACCATCGTTATTACTTGCTTTTTATCTTATTTATTTTATACATTTATTGCATTTCCTTTCTTTCTTTCTTTTTTTTTTACAAGGGGGGGGGGGGCAAGGACCCTGGGTCATAGAAGAAAATGCATGCTGGAAGATGGAGAAAGTCAACTTGGGCCTTGGGACAAAGAAGAAGGGGACATGCTGGGAGATGTGGCAAGTCGACTTGCCCCCGACCCTGGGATAGAGAAGAAGGGGGCAGGCTGGGAGATGGGGCAAGTCGACTTGGACCCCAGCCAGAGAGAAGAAAGCATGCTAGAAGAAGGGGAAGTCGATTTGGAGATTGGCCAAGTCGACTTGCCCCACACCATTAGCCCAAATCTATTCTTTCTGCCTGAAAAATAAGACATGAGACCAAGAGGTAATGTAAATCAATGCATGGCTCATATGGATCAAGAAATTTATGGCTTCAAGACATGCAAGGACACGACTTTGTAAATCCTTATGCTCGGCATGCAAAGTTTGATCATGCATTCATGCCGGGAAATCCTCGATACAAGGCGGAGTATTTCACTCACGCATAGTGAGAAATTTCTTCCGAACATAACTCGGCTTTCACAACTCACCATTTGATATACCGAGGGAATTGTGGCGAGCACGCATTCGAGAACTAAGACGTGTATGAAGCCTAACTGCATGTGTGAATTGGTGCACGTATAAAGGTGCATATGCCATGCTTAGTTCTAAAAGATAAGCCGAAGCCTATACTTATGAAATTTCAGTGAAAATCTAGATGTGCAGGATCCATTGTATGCATTCAAAGCTCGACCATGCTCATGAGACCCCACAGATCCGTTATGATGCTCATGAAACCTGACAGGAACTTTCATGCAGAAATTACAATGCAAATGCAGCTCCTCGCCCCAAATCTTTTTGTTCATCTTTTCTTTCATTTCATTTTTTTTATCTTGCTTATTCTTATCTTTGGTAATTTTCTGAAATCAGAGCCATCAGTGCCTCTCTTTTTTTTAATGTTCATCTTCGTGTTCAGTAGCCCCTGAAATTGTATATGTCATTGGATTGGTTCCTTCATGCCATCAACTTTACATTGTGTTGTTCATCAGTTCGAAGCAACCTTTGACTTAGTTCTGTCATCATGATTTATCTTCATCTCATTCCTTCATTCATCTCATCATTTTCTTTATCTTTGTTTGTTTGTTTTCTTTTTAGTGTTACCGTTTATTCCAATTTCTCGACGAAAATCCGGCAACACCTCCCCTTGACTTGGAGCGCTTGGGGGGTGTAATCGGGTACGCATCCACGGAGAAACTCCGAGATGGCCCCAAAATAAGAAGGGTGCTCACAGAAGCGGCAACACCTGTAATCCAAATTAGTCATGGAAAATCCTGAGGACTCACTTATAAGAGATTCCAATAACCCAAGGGGTGCCACAATCCCGACTCTGGGACGTGGTCTTGAACTCTTACAAAACCATGTGGCCTTTAATGTTTACCCTTTTAAAATGGAATCACCCGAGGTCCACATTATAAGGGAATGTGCCCCCGGGGATCCAAGAGTAATTGAAGAAGTTGAAGAAAATTAGGGAGGCATCCCGATGGAAACCCAGGAGGATATGGCCTCCGAAGCCTACTCATGAGTTCATGTGAACCGGGATCCCTTCATTCGAGCTATCGTATGCATCTCCTCCTTAGAAGGACAGCAAGAAGAGGTTTATAAAAATACTTAATCTGGGGGAAGCTCCATATGCCTCACCCTCTTGGTATCATGGTAATAGAGCTAGCCAAATACCAAAGCAGGATTTTGAGGATGTACAGAAATCATTGCGAAGAACAATTTAGAGGGGTTGCCGGTGGTTGGCAACCTGGAATCATGGCTATGGAGTTAGCCAAACCCCAGGCCGGTGGCCACTAGAATGATGAGTGGATCGTAATACGAACGACGAACGGAAAATCGAACGACGATTCACCTATCTACCGAGAGGGTAGAATTAAATGCAGCATAAAATATATATCTACATCATACATATATATATGCATATTGAGGAAATGGGCACCACATTCATAAAAAGAAATCAAGGAGCAAAACCCTGCATCTTATTTTTTCTTGAAGGAAGATTACATCAAGGAGACTACTGAACATCATACATCAAGGAAAGAAGGGTGAGGAATAAAAAGAAGGAAATACAAGAGAGAGCAACCCACCCTCTTACAACACTCCCATTTTTTTTCTCTCCCAGATCTCTCTCTTTCTCTTATCTCCCTCAGCAACCCCAACACTCAGAAGCGGAGGAGTTGAAGACCGCAGCGAAGAGTAGATTTTTCCAACTCTCCAGAGAGCCATTTTTTCACCGCGGTGGCCTTCTTATATGGAATCCAAACCAGAATTCGGAGGGGAGCCTCCTCATATTTTTGTTGCTGCTGCCCCCCTGCTTCAACTGTTGCTATCGTGCTGCTGTAGCTACCCTGGCTAATACTGCCGCTGCTACTCGTAGGATCACGGTTGAGGGGACGCGGAGTGATGGGAACGGATCTCCACTGGACGGGATCTTCTTTGCCCCGGTGGTGGCTGGAGCTCTTGCCATTGCTCTCGGAGGGCGGGGGAAACCCACCGTGGGTTCTCCTTCCATCCGCCAGTCACCATGGGGGGTTGGCAGGACGCTGTAGTAACTCCGACGAGGTGGTGTCATGACCGCTGGTCAAAGCTGCGTAAAGGGGGAAGCAGAACACGAGAGAAGGGAGATTGACACTGGGTGAACAGTGTCACGTAATTTCTTCCTATTTCCTATATATTTTTATAGAAATTCCCTTCTTTTCTTTCTTCCCTCTCCTTTCCTTGGTTTTGTGCATATGCCCTTTTCCTTTTGCCTCCTTGGCCCATTGCATTTGGGCCCTACGCATATAGTGTGGCCCATTTGTGTGTGGGCCGCCCTTTGTCCTTTTCTTCATTTTTTTCCCTCTTCTTTTTTTTTGAGTGCCAACACCACCTCACAACGGCAAGCACACGGTGCAATAATTAACAATTCGGAATAATAACTATAACAAAAGAATATCATCTAACAATTAAAGGAAAGTAACTTAATCACACGTGTACCATGACTATTCATAATAAACAACAAGTCGATGTCGTACAACAGGATACCCTCGACCGCCTGAACACTAAGTCACAATGGTAAGAAGCTAGGGTCACTACACTCGAGTGACAAGAGCACTGCCCATTATAAGTAAGGCCAAATATGTCTACTGACGACTTAGTCCACAGTCTCAGGTGTCTCCCTATACACCCTAGGCAGATACTGAGACACCGTACATGGAACACAAGACATGGGTCTAGTCAGGGTCGTGCTCATCAGCACCCGTCTGAAGTCCCTGACCACGTGTGCACACACTAACTAACTACATTATGTCAGTCCCTCTAGCTGGTTTTCCTCCCAGCCCTACCTCGAGCCACCACAGTGGGAGGCCCTACGGCAACCACGCTAAAATCATCTCTCTCGGGTCTAGCTCTCCACTACTCCCAAGTGGGTCGACACACGCGTGCCCAGGCAAGCTATGACTAGTGGGAAAAGGTCACTCCAAGTAAGGACCCGCTGTGAAACCACTAATGTCTCATCGGTCGTGGACACATGCTCGTCACACGGAACACGAGTTTAAACTGCAAGGCATAAGGCCGTCGAGGTTGCTATGTCAAAAAACCATATACTAATCACATTTCCCCCGCCATGGGGTGTACCCACATATTTAAGCCGAATCATCGGGCGTCCCACCACGGAGTTTACACAGCTAATTTCTCATTTATTTTGTCCACAAATACCATAATTTGACTTTTCAGGGTGAAAATCCAAGTTTTTGGGCTGAATAGGCCAATCCAAGGGAGGGTCAGTCGACCAGACCCAATGGTCGGTCAACCAAAAGAGGCATCCAGTCAACCGGCTAGGGGAGTTGATCGACCGGTCTGCCCAAACCTCCTAGGGTCACCAGGGTCGGTCGACTGACCCCCAGTGGCGATCGATCGAACCCCTATCTGAGCCTTTTTTCTGCACACTGCTAAGAATTGGTCGACCGACCCGTCGGGTTGGTTGACTGATTCTGGCGACGACAGAATGAGGTGACCCCTCCGGGGGCCCGTTCCACGCTTGACTCGCCCCATTGCAAGTGAGAACCATGGGGAATCGCTCCCTAACCCCTAACACATCCATTCACACCAAATGAATCAAGAATCACTGCCCAAATCGACAAAATCATTGCTCACCTCAACAATATGGAATTTTCCCAAACAAGAACGAAACCCTCTCATTCTCGACCGAATCTACGCGGATCGGTGGGAAAAACTCACGGGAAGGTGGAAGGGTCCGTCCCCCTACCTAAGATGCTGCTTTACCACCTTAGATTGTTCTAATCATCATCATTTCGCACCAAAAATTGATGATGCTTCGAAAATCATGACCCGCCTGCACAATCCTCCTCGTCCATGCCTCACGTGCCGCCTCCTGCCACTACCGAAGCCCCGCCGCACCTCCTCGCCACCCGCCATCTACAGCGGGAGGGAGAGGGGAGCCACACGGTGGATGGAAAGGAGAAGGGAGAGTGACACGGTGAGGAGAGAGGGGTGCGTGCATTGGGTTTTAAGAAAATGGTTTGGGGTTTGCCCAAAACCCTCCAAAGAAGCAATATTGTGAAAATACCCAATCTCTCAATAATTTAAGCATTAAGCTCTAAAATTTTTTAATGAAAATTCCATAATTCCTTTTAAAATCCTTTGAATAATATCTCAAAAATCTACAACTCTTAAAATATTCATGAAAAATAGATCCGACGCCTAATAGGTGGAAATCCAAAATTCAGGGTATTACGTACATCCTCCTTCGACCCTAGGGTTTGGGGTGCTATTTATAGAGATCTAGGCCCTAGCTCCGAGATAAGGGATAAACAATAGAAATTAGAGTCCTAGAGTGATAAATTGATGAAAATCCGATTAGATAATGACCCTAAGACCTCAAGAACCCTTCTAGGATCAAAACAAACCCTTATCCTCAATGCAAAGTAGGACTCTAGCGCCCCCATGATCAGAGAATCAGAGTTTGATCAAAAATAGGACTCTTCTGATATCGCCGTCAATCGGTGACCGCGGTCTTGATAAACGTAGTCGGTCGATAGACAATGATCAGGTCTTCTTGACCAGACCGTTAAGCCTTGGAAAATTTGAAAATAGGGGCCTTTAGGGTGCCCAAATCAACTAGGAACGAGCTCAAAATTCATCGGCAAATGACCCGACGGCCAAGGATAATCTGTGACATCAATAAAGTGGATAAGAAATTGACTCAACTGATGGGAATAAACTAGGTGTCTGCAACTACTAAATAATCTATATGTGTAGTGAGTAAGATGATGAGAAGGGTGATTCATCAATCCAGGATTGTGGCCTGATACCTGGCCATTTGAGGAACAAGGCGGCCAGAGAGGTAGCTATCTTTTGTAAGTAGAGGAGAAAACATTAGTAACTCGTGACAACATTGAAAATAGAGACTTGTTCATGCTTCTCGGCCACTGTCGCCATGTACATAGATTGCAGGGAGGGGAGAAGAGCTACCAGGGTTAGGGCCCTCTACATGCTAGTCCTTCGTTCTCCTTTTTTCTCTTTGTTCTCCTACCTTCCATCTTCACCACCTCCTCTCTTCTTTTTTCTCAACCATCTTCGAGGAACTCTTTTCCTCTACCCCGGGAGGTTTCCCTCCCTCACCTTATGTCTGAAAACCTCTCCCGATCTTGGAGAACACTCTCTAGACCAATCCTAAAGTAGAGACGTGGGTGCGAGTGTGCGTAGCGTCCCCCCTGTAGCAGGTCTTACCATGGAAGTGTCCCTGAAGAGGAGGCAAAATTGGGATGTGCACTTGACTGGCGATTACCAGAAGATGGCCAAGACACTGGCTGTTCACCAATCAGTAGGAGGCCAGATGACTGGCTGTCTCCCTATTTGGGTGGCCAACAGCCTGGCCATCCAGTTGTTCTGGGCGGCCATTGACCTGGCCACTCAGGCCATAGACTTAGGCCCTTCTTTATATCAATTTGGACCCGACAAAGCAATTGGGCTAGACTCAAAAGCTCGAGAAATTGACACAATCCAAAAAAAAATCGTCTCACTTATGTGATGGCTAAATCAAGGTCTGCGGGATGTCCAAAATTAAGCATCTATAAATGCCCCTACGGAACACCCATTTTGCAAGAGAGCCTAGCGGACTGATAAATGGATGTTTTGGAAAACACGAGCCTAATTCAGATGTCTCACATGAGGAATTTCTTGAGCTGAGGGTGAACCTCGCATGGGAACATATAGACATAGCAGGTAAAAGGTCATAAGAGGTAAGAAGGGAAAAGGCATATCAAGGGCATGTATCAATAGTCCAAGGGACCCCTAGGCAATCGCAATGGGACTTGGGCACACTCCGGGATGCATTGCAATCCGGCCCAAGGAGATATAAGACACCCAAAAGGTAGGAAGGAACTTACGGTAGCAACCCAAGGGACCCCCAGGCAATCGTCGTGAAACTTTGGCACACTCAGGGATGCATCATAATTCGATCCAAGGAGCTGTAAGACACCTTGAAAAGGAAGATAATAAAATAGGATAAAGAAATGACCTTTGACTCGCATGTTTATGGTAAACACACTCAAAAACACACTCCCAACTTGCTGAATCAGAGTGGAATGCGGTAGACAACATATAAGATCAACGGATTTGAAAAAATACAGATAGTTGAGAAGAGGAGAAGTCCAGGGCATAATCAGAGGCAGACCCGCCCTCTCACCTTCTTTTTATTGCACACATGCGCTCCATGCTTTACTAAATGCATTTTTTGTTTTTGTTATTTTGAAAAAGATCTATATGATGCATGCTAGATTTAAAGAAAAAAACCTTAACTAAATGTATAACTAAAGGTTTTATTTGTCTGGCTCCGAGAACGGTCCAGTATAGTGTTCAAGAAATCTATCATCCCGACTCAATAGCAATTGCAATCAAGAACCATGCAGGATCCATCATCCCGTATTTGTCAGTGAGTACAGTTGAGAATTTGGGAAGTCCGTCATCCCACGGATCATGAGAAGAACTAGACAGCCATCAAATAACTTAAGGAGCATAAACCCTTCATTGTTTTTATGAAAGAGGAAATCAGAGTTTATGTCCCCAAAGTTATTAGCCTATGGAATATATATATATATATATATATATATATATGGAAGATGGCGACGCCACATGACTCTCTTCTTCACCTGTGAACCATAGCTGCATGAACGGACATTAGTAAAGTTCTCCAACAGAAAAATTAAGTAGGAAACACAAACTATTGCTTATTAAGAGGAATGAAGCTTAACAATTCAACCATAAGGACCAGTGCAGTTCATCCCTTGGAAAAGTTGAAGGCGGCCAAAGAAATGGCAATTTTTAGCAGTAGGCGGCCAATGCTATGGTTGCTTTCCTGTTCACTAAATGACCAGTGGCTTGGCTGCTCAACTGTTCTGGCTTTTGCGCTACAAAAGAGTCCAGCCGCATCAGGACTCTTGTGTTTCTTATAGGGTGAAGGAGAACAATAGTGGACCAATGCAATCTATGAGAACAAATAATAGGATGCATCCTTCTTCCTCCCGACCCATGGAGAATCCCATTCGTGAGCCTGAAATACTATCCGATTTGGAGGGACACTTGAGCAACCTTGTTAAAAGAAGGCATATATGTGCTTCAATGTAGAACCTGTATTCGATTTGTTCCTAGGGAGCTTTGAGTTGATCTTGCTTTGTTTTTTTTCAGCCCATCCCCACATTCCCGGGGGTTCGATGCACGCGATGGTATGCATGGCTCTCAGACTTGATGGGGGCCATCATACCCGACATGACAGTGTTCATGCACCAGTGGCACCTGATGTGCCTGGTCGTCATGGCAAAATGACTAAACAACATGAAATGAAATTGGGAAGCACTCGACATGCTACTGGAATTATGGCATCCAAGGACTCACACCTTCATGTTCTCAGAATTTGAAGCATAAGTGCTGTTAAAGGAAATTGACTTCCTATTGTGTAAGGATGATACTTGCATAGATTAACTTAATTTTAGTAATTTTGGTGATAACGAAATCATTAATGAAAAATGAAATAAGCAACTGAAACAAGAAGAAGAATGCCTAAAAGTCTGCCTAAGTATAACATAGGTGCTTGTTTTAACAGTTAAAACAACTTAGGTGTTTCACCGTCTCTTTATCTCTTAGACACTCAGACAGGAGCACCTTCATTCACATAGATGTTGTATCACACTTAGGTGAAAATCCATCGCCTCTCTCCTTCTTAAGCACTTTATCACTTCACCTAACTTATTCCATTCCCCTTTTGTGCTCCCATAGGCAGTCTCACATAGGTGTGTCTATTTTTTCTTAGGCGATCTTCCGTCTCATTCACATATGTGTTATTAAACTCTCTTAGGCATTGTTTACTTCACCTATTGATAATGCAAAAGTTCGTCGCTCAAAACACGTGTATCAATCTTAAAAATTTCAACTCGCACTAGATGAAAAAAAGACGTAATATAATGGCGAGAATGGTCGAATCTATAGGGAAGACGAGATTTTTAAATTAAGAGCTTTAGATTCTCTTATAAAAATATTTGTGATTTGATTGCTTAAAGAAAAAATGATGAAGCGATAAACGGTCCTAACAATGAATCACGAGCACCAATGACTATGCGCCTATGCTATAGAAAATAATTACATAAAGTAAAAGAAAAGAGAGAGAAGAAGGAGGTAGAGAGGGAAGATGAGCAAGAACTAAATCAAACAAATAACTTCTTTCATTGATTTAAAGAAAAGAGTACATGGAAGCGAGACAATATTACACCAAAGATGCAACGAAACTACAATGAAATAAAATGACTCAAAGACACTAGAAATATGAAAAAGCCTAGAATGTGGAGATGGTGGCAGCAATGATGATGATGGCGCCGTCCCCTCTTGGCCTTGGATCATGAACCACCTTGCGAGGATGATGTCGTCTACACCGGGAAGAAGTCACCTTCGCCTTTGGAGCTGCCTTTGGAGGATGTTACTTAGAGGGAGGAGAGAGATCTTGGGGGAGAGGGAGAGAGGGCTATGGAGAGGTAAGGATAAGGTAGAGGTGAGGCTATGGTGGTCTATATGTGAGGGAGATGGAGATGGCTAGAAAGGAAGTAGAAGGAGAGGTTGGCTAGGGTGCACTAGGGTTGAGAGAAGAAGAAGATGATGAAGGAAGGAGGCCTAGGGCGCACTAGGGTTGAGAGGGAGAGATGGGGGACGACCTAGGGAGAGGAGAAGAGGGCTACGGGTGCACACTAGGGTTGAGGGAAAAAATGCTAAAATGGTTAAGAAAATTCTTTAATCAAGAAAAGTAACCAAAGATCCTTTTCTCTCCATGGAATGGGATATTTATAGGCAAAATGAAGTCAATGGAAGGTGGAGATTGCATTAGAAGAAGGTGGATGGCTGAGATTTAGGGAGAATGAGATGATTGACAGAGAGAGGGAAGGTGGGCACCCCCCCCCTTCCTAGGGTTTTGGGCGCCCCTTTCCTATTTGGTGGAGATCCCCTCCCCATTTTCCTCCTCGATTCTCTCCTTAATGTCCTACTTGATTCTCTCCATTTAAATATTTGAATTTTCTTTTCCCTCTAACAAAAATAGGTGGCGGCTGCAATTTTGACTTGGTCAACATGAGGGGAGATGGAGAGGGCTCCCTAGGGCTTCTCCTTAGGGGTCTTGAGACCATTTTGCCCCCAGTTCTTCCTGCATATGTCTTTAGTGTCCTACACACACATAATTTTGATTTTGTCCATAAGAATTACCATAATATGCACATAAATCACAAATGCTCATAATTATGCAATGGAGAATTAATGCTCATGACCCTCAAATTCATTTTATTGAATGATATCACCAAATTAATCAATTTACATGAAAGACCTAATTTATATGCAAAGTTGAGATTAACTATGAAATATACATATATAATTACCTAATTATATGCACATAAAATGGTGTGTATGCAATGAATTATCATATAAAATGGACACTTATCACACCCCCCAATTTGAACATTACTAGTCCCTTAGTAATGTAAATAATTATAAAATTAGGACTAGCAAACACTCATGTGTCACAGTTCATGACAAGAACATTATGCATAATGATTTAGACTTTGGAGTATTACAAGTTCAAGTAGTATGTGTTTGGAATAAATTTCATCAGTCTATGTGTTTAGACCTTTCCTCATGATACACTCAAAATTAAATATCTCTTTGTGTAGAAGTTATATAACTTGACTAATGGCTACCAAACAATCTAGATGAATGAGTTTTCTACCTCTCACTCATAGATGATTTTCAATTTTGCATACTTCAAATCAGATCTTTGACTTTTGGTAGGTTCACACTGCCTTTTTTTTTACACATGGTATTGCATCCTCTTTCACCGTTTGACGTGAACCTCAACACTTGTTAGGTGAAGCAGGCCCGATTACTAAGATCAGGTGTCCCTTCACCATTTGATGTAAACCTCAACACTTATTAGGTGTAGCAGGCCCGATTACTAGGATCAGAGGCATTTTCCATGGTTTCTTATTTTCAGCAGGTAACTTTTTCCTCACAATTTCTCGTTAAAGAGTATGCAAAAAATCAATCATCTCTAAGTGCTAAGAAAAATTTTCTTCACCCATACGTTTGAAGTCCAATAATCTCATTATTGTGCAATTATGTGCAAGTTCAATAGAATTTCAAGTGTATTCTAAGGAAAAGACTAAAGACATAACCAATTAATTCACCCCTTTAACTTGCTACTTTCACAAGTAAGACTCTAAGTCCTATCATTCTAAGAAAAATTTCTCATCATGAAATATGATCGGGAAGCACTCGTTAGGGGTGTTGTGAAAGATTGCAAACATTTTGAGAAAAAGCTCATGCTACCCCTCCCAACATAGGTGACATTGTCCCCAATGACAAGAACAAGATGTAGAAATGAAATGAAGCCATGAAAAGTGGTGGGAAGGATAGATACAACCTGAGAAAGAGGTGCCACCGTCAAGGAAATGTTGATCCATGCTCCTAAGTCAAGAGAGGAAAATCAATCACTCAATTTTTTTTTCTTTTTTTCTTTTTGAAAGGAGAAAGAGTAATTGGGTTGCCTCCCAACAAGCGCTAAATTTTATATCTTCAGCCAGACACAATAGAGGTCACAATGGGTCACTCAGCCTAATAGAGTCCACCTGCAGCATTGGAAGATTTTTAATGTAAGGTTTTAAACGTTGACCATTGACAGTGAGAGTTTGACCAATTTTTAAAGCCAGCCCTTTTGGTTGATTTGAAAAGTTTTTCGCTAAATGTATTTATCATGGAATGCTTTAGTCTGGGCTTTATAAATCCTAGAGTTCTCATAGACTTCATTGCGAAGTTCTTATAACTCATTCAGTTGAAGGGCTCTATGGCAGTTAGGTTGGGCTAAATCAAGATTGAATTGTTTGATTGCCCAATAGGCCCTATGTTCCAATTTGACTGGCAAATGACAGGGCTTTCCGAAAATGAGCCTATAAGGGGACATGCCAATGGGAGTTTTGTAGGCGGTCTGATAGGCCCATAAAGCATAATTTAATCGTTCTGACTAATCTTTCCTATCGGGCTTGACAGACTTTCACAAAATGTTCTTAATCTCCCTATTAGAAACCTCAACATGGCCACTAGTTTGGGGATGGTAGGGAGTAGCAATCTTATGTGTGATCCCATACTTCCTAAGCAAAGCCTAGAATTGAGAATGGTTGAAATGTGAACCCCCGTCACTAATGATAGCCCTGGGACACCCAAACCGAGGGAAAATATTCTTATGAACAAATTTCATGGAAATTTTATAATCATTAGTTTTGGTGGCTATAGCTTCTATCCACTTAGACACATAATCCACCGCCACCAAAATATACTCATGACCAAAAGATGGTGGAAACGGTCCCATGAAGTCAATTCCCCATACATCGAAGATTTCAACAACCAGGATAGGGTTTAAAGGCATCATGTCTCTGCGTGACATGTTCCCTACAGATTGACAACGCACACAGGATTTATAGAATTTGAATACATCTTTGAATAATGTGGGCCAGTAGAACCCACTCTGCAATACCTTGGCATCCATTTTCTTACCTGAGAAATGCCCCCCACAAGCTAAGGTGTGGCAAAATGTCAGAATACTATGTTTCTCACTCTCAGGGACACATCTCCTAATGATTTAGTCTGGTAATAAATGAAATAGCTCAGGGTTTTCCCCAAAGAAGTACTTAAGCTTAGCAAAGAAGCGATCTTTTTCCTGTTTAGACCAACCTTCAGGAATTTTTCCCACAGCTAAGTAATTGACAATGTGAGCATACCATGGGGTGAAATGTGAGATACACTGAGGAGGTGCTCATCTGGAAATGAATCCTGTAAGGGTGTGGTGTCTGATGTTATAATCCGGGACTAGTGGTCTGCAACAATATTTTCACTTCCTTTTTTATCCCGAATTTCCAAGTCAAATTCCTATAGCAATAGGATCCATCTAATCAACCTTGGTTTGGCATCTTTTTTAGACAGCAGGTGTCTAAGGGCTGAATGGTCAGAAAACACAATGACTTTGGCCTCTAGCCGGTAGGACCGAAACTTTTCAAGGGTGAAGATAACAGCAAGTGACTCTTTTTTTGTTGTTGTGGTGTACCTAAGTTGGGCATCAGTGAGTGTACGTCTCACATAGTAAATCACCACAGGCTTTTTGTTCACGCTTTATCCCAAAATAGCACCTAAAGCATAATCTGAGGCATCACACATAATTTTAAAAGGCACTGACTAATCACGAGTTTACAGGATTGGGGCATTGGTCAATGCCATTTTCAATGATTCAAACGCCTCTAGACATGATTGGTCAAGGTGAAACGAGACTTCCTTAGCCAGCAGATTAGTGAGGGGTCTAGCAACTTTAGAGAAATCTTGAATAAATCGGCGATAGAAGCCGGTATGACCTAGAAATGATCAGATTTGTTTTACTGAGGTGGGTGGTGGTAGTTTGGCAATGAGCTCAACCTTAGCTTTATCCACCTCAATCCCTCTTGCCAACACTATATGTCCCAGAATAATGCCCTCTTTAACCATGAAATGGCTCTTTTCCCAACTGAGGACAAGGTTAGTGTCTATGCATCTCTTCATTACTTTGGCAAAGTGATCTAAGCAAGAATCAAATGTATCCCCAAAAATGGAGAAATCGTCTATGAAAATCTCTAAAAAGTTCCCCACCATGTCAGAAAAAATTACTAACATTCATCTTTGAAATGTGACAAGCGCATTACATAGTCCAAAGGGCATTCTCCAAAAGGCAAATGTTCCATAGGGACATGTGAATGTGGTCTTTTCTTGATCCTCTGGGTATATAGTCACCTGATTGTACCCAAAGTACCCATCTAGAAA
The DNA here is from genome assembly GCA_022559845.1 of Amorphophallus konjac. Classification (NCBI taxonomy): domain Eukaryota; kingdom Viridiplantae; phylum Streptophyta; class Magnoliopsida; order Alismatales; family Araceae; genus Amorphophallus; species Amorphophallus konjac. Next base: position 12,497 of record JAHNEJ010001749.1, on the reverse strand, counting down.
ATAAAATTACTTCTACCCTACTAATTTTTCCAGAATTTGGTCAATGAATGGGAGGGGAAAATGGTCCTTCTTTGTCATGGAGTTGAGTTTCCTATAGTCAATGCAGACCCTCCATCCCATGGTCAACCTAGTAGGTATCAACTCCCCTTGATCATTGGCAATCACAGTCAGTCCTAATTTCTTTGGGACTATTTGGGTTGGACCGGCTATCAGAAATTAGGTAGATGATCCCAACAACTAACCACTTGACCACCTCATTTTTGACCACCTCCTTCATGTGTGGATTCAATCTCCTCTGCATTTCTCTGCTCAATTTTACATTCTCCTCCATATAAATGTGGTGCTGACAAATGGATGGACTAATCCCTTTAAGATCAGTGATAGACCAACCTATAGCCCCCTTATGAGATTTAAGGATCTCAACTAGTTTCTCCTCCTGGTTAGGTTCAAGGTCACTTGCTATGATGACCGGTAAGGTTTGGTCTGGGCCTAAGAATGCATACTTAAGGGAAGCCGGCAATGGTTTCAATTCAGCCTGTGGAGGGGATTGCAAAGATGCCAGAGCTGGTTCAGATCTAAGCTAGGGCAAGGGTTCAACTAGGGGCCACGTCCTAAGTGGAGTTGACAAGACGTCAACTTCTTCTCCCATGCTACTCTTGATGTCCCCTTCTATCTCCAATAACTCCTCAATGGTGTCAACAACATAACAATCTCCTTTTTGATCATGGAATTTGGACGCCTTAAAAATATTGATGCTGACTTTTTAGTCCCCAAAATATATGTCCATAATTCGTAAAGCACAGTCTATGTTAGCCCTAGCCGAGGCTAAAAATGGTCTACCCAAAATGATATGAGTATGTTTGATTTCTTGGGGAGAGACCATGTCCAATATGAGAAAGTCGACAGGGAAGTAGCACTATATTCACTTTAACAATGACATCCTCAATAAGGCCCTTTGTAGTTTTGATTGACCTATCGGCAAGCTGGAGAATAATGGATGTAGGCTTGAGCTCACCGATGTCAAACTGCTCATAAATGGAGGTGGGGAGTAAATTCACACTGGCTCCTAGATCAAGGAGAGCTTTATCAAAGGTCACACCCCCAATGTTGCAAGAGATAAGAGGCACTCCAGGGTCCTTTAACTTCTTTGGAAGTTTATTGAGGACCACAACACTAACGTTCTCAAGAAGCTGAACCTTTTTCGGGGTCACTCGTGACTCCCGCCTAGGAGTGCACATTTCCTTTAAGAATCTAGCATAGGCCGAGACATGTTTGATGGCATCAAGGAGAGGGATCTTGATGTGTACTTGTTTGAAGAGCTCCATCATCTTCTCATTATGGGCTGGTTGTTCCTTTTTGGGATTTAACGCACTAAGAAATGGCACCGTCGGTTGATAAGTGCTAGACCCTTCTTCTATTTTTCTCTTTCCTTTGACATCCACTTCCTAGCTAGGCTCCTCTTCACTATCAGAAGATATTTCTGGGACCTAGATCGATGAAGTAGGAGTAGGCCCATGGGGATTTTGGAAGACTTTACCACTTCTTAAGGCCAAAATTTCTTTTGCATTTTTGAGTTGTGGGCCTTTTTGTGGTACTTGGCCTGATGGGTGCTGGAGGAGAGGAGGAATTGGCTGATTCATGGGGAAGTTTTGTTGTGGGAAGCCCGAGGGATTATTTCGTGGGTTGGCAATGAACTGACTTGGCAGTTGACCCACTTCCCTTCTCATGATGGCTTCAGCCAATTGACCTAATTGGGTCTCCAACTTTGAGATAGTTTGCTGGTGAGCTTGGAGGGTATGTTGGAAGGATTGGCTTTGGGCTTGAATGGTCTGCTGGAAGGATTGCCTTTGGGCCAAAATTAGTCGTTATAATTGATGGAACCTATCATCAGTTTTGGATTTCTGGTGGTACTATTAAGGAGGTTGATAGGTTTGTTGGGAATTGGAAGACTGCCCATAATTGGGCTGAGGAGGTTGTTGGTATGGGGCCTGCCCCTGGTGGAATCGGGGAGGTGGTTGTTGGGCTTGCGGTCCCCGACCATAAACATTTCCCTGAAATGGGGACTGAGCCAGGAATGGATGTTGATGGGTAGCTTGTGAGTTTGAGACGTAGATGGGTTGGTGGGCGGAGTAGGAGCTTGTTGATTTCTCCAATTGAAATTGGGGTGATTCCTCCAGCTCGGATTATAGGTGTTAGAAAATGGGTCATAGTTGGGCTTAGAGAACGCCTGAGCTGCTTGGACTTGCTTCTGTATAAAAAGTAGTAACTGGGATGCTGTTGGGCAATCGGACAAATGATGGTCCAGGCTAGCACATAAAGCACACACCTGATGGTGTGTTGGCTCCGAGTATGGGTTGGACGTAGGTGGGATGGTGATTTCTTATTTGTTTTGGGCCAGAAGCTGGTATAACTTATGGGCCAGAAGTTGGTCTAACTTGTAGGCCAGCATATCAACCTGCTCTAGCTTTTGGGCTATGATATCCACCTTGTCCAATTTTTGATGGATGAAATTCACATCCACTCTGGCTTTAGATTCCACATGATACATCCTGGCCCATTTAGAGGGCCCAATGGTTCTCTCATATGAGTATAAGGAGGCATGGTTGATTGAATTCTCACTCAACATTTCAAATAAATCATAGGCCTCATCCTCACTTTTGCTCATAAAGGCCCCACCACATGATGCATCCACAATCTGCCTAACTTGATCATCTAAGCCTTCATAGAAGGCTTGCACTATCTGCCATTTGGAAAGCCCTTGATGCGGGCATTTTCTGAGTAATTCCTTTAATCTCTCCCATGATTCATGTATTTGTTCATTTGGGAGTTGCGCGAATCCTGTGATTGCGCGTCTCATGGTGTTGGTTCTACCAATGGGGTAGAACTTCTTAAGGAACTCATGTTGGATATCTACCCATGTTCCAATAGGTTTTCCTAGAGTCCCTAGCCAATATTTGGCTTTATCCTTAAGTGAAAAAGGGAATAAGGTCAGACAGAGGGCATCATCTGTGAAATTTTGAATTTTCACAGTGGAACAAATTTCTAAAAATTCATCTAGATGTTTATAGGGGTCTTCATTGGTTTTCTCATAAAAAGATGTTAGCATCTAAATGGTGCTAGATTTGATCTCATATTACAGAGCAAGGACATTAGGCAGTTGGATACAAGTGGATGGCTAATAATTAGAAGGAATAAAATATTCCTTCATCTGTTTGGGTACCCCTAGTTGGTGTTGTTCAACCATGGGTTGAATTTGATTTTGGGCCTGATTAAAAATGAATCGCTCAATCTCACTAATGGGCTCAACTAAGTCAGGATGCTGAGATCTTCTCCCTTGCATAAACTAAGGTTAAAGATTTGGAACTTAAGAAGTGAGCCTAGCCCAAATAAATTTGTGTCTTTTTTTTAGTTTTTTTAGAATTGATTCTTTTTTTAGAAAAGAAAGAGAAAAAAAACTTTTTTCTTGAAATGTTTTTTTTATTTTTTTTAACAATCACAAACAAGTTATCAAACAATTAACCTAAGACTAAATGGATGGCCTAGACCTAAAAGTGAGATTTCTCACAAATCATCCTAAGTCCACTCAAGTCCACTATCAAGATCTTTCACTGTCTAGGTAAGAGGTGAGATTGTGGGAGGCTCTCCCTACTCTCCTAGGGACCTAATTAAGTAACCACAAGCCCGCTTAAGGCGTTTGCCTTTGTACCTCTAGCCTAGACACTAGTTTCTAAAATTGGTAATGGGCCTAAGCTTCAAAGTGAACCCTAAGGCCAACATTTACTAAATTTTTATTAGGCTTAGGTGATGCAAGAGATGCAAGAGGTTGTGTTTTTTGGGCTAAGGAAGGGTGATCAAATCCCCACCTTATGTTGTTTAGAGGGTAATGCCCTTAAGATATTTTGAAATGATATGCAACAATCAAAGTTCAAACAAGGTGTTCTATGCAAATATGCATGAGCATGTATTTAACGGAAAGTTTGGAAGAACTCACCTTGCCCCCGCAATCTTCAATAATGTAATTGACAAAAATTAAATAACAAGAAGAATTCTATCCTAAATGATGCATGACCTAAAATATGAAAGTGTGGGTCCTAATCGTACAATGAAGGTTTTTATTGAAATTCAAGTGAGTGATTTTTTTATAATGAACCTATCTAGCCACAAGATATGGAAAGTAGAGAAATGGGACTAAAAGGGGAAAAGGGAAAGTTTGGATACTTACTTGAAGTGCATCCCTCATTTTTTTTGAGATAAATGACTCAATCACAAAACTAAAGAGAGGAAGGAGAACTTACCTCTGAATGTTTTTTAATTTTTTTTATGATTTCTTTCTATTTTCAAACTTTCTTTCTTTAGGATAGGGCCTTCACTTACAGATTTCTACTTTCCGCGACAGATATTTTCTCTAGATTTTCTGCTTTATGTCCTCTGCACCTATGCTTCTACTTTCTGTGACAAATTTTCTGACAGATTTTTTCTAGACTTTTAGATTTAATTTATCTCCTTTTTTTATTTTTTCTGTAAAAAAAAGAAAATAAAACTTTATTAGTACACTATAAACACAAGGAAAACAAAGTTCTTAAATAAAAAATCATCATTCCTCCCCGGCAACAGCACCAAAAATTGATAATGTAAAAGTTTGACGTTCAAAACACGCGTATCAATCTTAAAAATTCAACTCGCACTAGATGAAGGAAAGACGTAACATAATGGTGAGAATGGTTGAATCCACAGGGAAGAAGAGATTTTTAGATTAAGAGCTTTAGATTCCCTTAGAAAAGTGTTTTTGATTTGATTGCTTAAAGAAAAAATGATGAAGCGATAAACGGTCCTAACAATGAACCACGAGCACCAATGACTATGCGCCTATGCTATAGAAAATAATTACATAAAGTAAAAGAAAAGAGAGAGAAGAAGGAGGTAGAGAGGGAAAATGAGCAAGAACTAAATCAAACAAACATCTTCTTTCATTGATTTAAAGAAAAGAGTACATGGAAGCGAGACAATATTACACCAAAGATGCAACGAAACTACAATGAAATAAAATAACTCAAAGACACTAGAAATATGAAAAAACTTGGAATGTGGAGATGGTGGCAGCAATGATGATGATGGCGCCGTCCCCTCTTGGCCTTGGATCATGAACCACCTTGTGAGGATGATGTCGTCTACACCGGGAAGAAGTCACCTTCGCCTTTGGAGCTGCCTTTGGAGGATGTTACGTAGAGGGAGGAGAGAGATCTTGGGGGAGAGGGAGAGAGGGCTATGGAGAGGTAAGGAAGAGGTAGAGGTGAGGCTATGGTGGTCTATATGTGAGGGAGATGGAGATGGCTAGAAAGGAAGTAGAAGGAGAGGTTGGCTAGGGTGCACTAGGGTTGAGAGAAGAAGAAGAAGATGAAGGAAGGAGGGCTAGGGCGCACTAGGGTTGAGAGGGAGAGATGGGGGACGACCTAGGGAGAGGAGAAGAGGGCTACGGGTGCACACTAGGGTTGAGGGAAAAATGTGAAAATGGTTAATAAAATTCTCTAATCAAGAAAAGTAACCAAAGATCCTTTTCTCTCCATGGAATGGGATATTTATAGGCAAAATGGGGTCAATGGAAGGTGGAGATTGCATTAGAAGAAGGTGGATGCCTGAGATTTAGGGAGAATGAGATGATTGTCAGAGAGAGGGAAGGTGGGCACCCCCCCTTCCTAGGGTTTTGGGCGCCCCTTTCCTATTTGGTGGATATCCCCTCCCCATTTTCCTCCTTGATTCTCTCCTTGATATCCTCCTTGATTGTCTCCATTTAAATATTTGAATTTTCTTTTCCCTCAAACAAAAATAGGCGGCGACTGTAATTTTGACTTGGCCAACATGAGGGGAGATGGAGGGGGCACCCTAGGGCTTCTCCCTAGGGGTCTTGAGACCATTTTGCCCCCAGTTCTTCCTGCATATGTCTTCAGTGTCCTGCACACACATAATTTTGATTTAGTCCATAAAAATTATCATAATATGCACATATGTCATAAATGCTCATAATTATGCAATGGAGAATTAATGCTCATGACCCTCAACTTCATTTTATTGAATGATATCACCAAATTAATCAATTCACGTGAAAGGTCTAATTTATATGCGAAGTTGAGATTAACTATGAAATATGCACAATTGCCTAATTATATGCATATAAAATGGTGTGTATGCAATGAATTATAATAGAAAATGGACACTTATCACCTATCTTATAACTTAGGCATTATTCAGATAGTCACACATCTTATCGCCTATCCCTCTCATTTCGACTATCTCATTGTATCTTCGTCTATCTTGTTAACTTCGCCTATATTCTATTCACATAGGCGTTGCTACCATCGCGTATCTTCTTAGGTATCAGTAACTTAGGCGCTGCTCAGATAGTCACACAACCCTTCACCTATATCTCTTATTTCGACTATCTCAATTGTATATTCACCTATGTTTGTCAGCTAATCGGCTATCTTTGTTTCATCTTCGCCTATCTCATGGTATAGCTATTCTATTTTCACGTATCCTTTTAGATAGTCGCACAAACTTCGCCTGTCTCTGTAACATCGACTATCTCATCTCTTGATATTATTAAAATACTTCAGCTATCTTAAACTAAATTATTTTACGGTAACTGCTGAACTTTGCCTATATCTAATAAGACAACTCTCTTAGGCACTCCACGCTTTGGCTATCTGCTTGATCGCTCTTTATTTCTCAGATAGCTGCTTTAGCTATTAAGTATATTTTCTTAAGTATACTGATCGATCAGCTATCAGTCTTATTTTTGATAACTGCTATATAAAATATTTTTGGAAAATTATTTATCCATTTCAGAGGGTAAAAAATTTTCTGTAGTTGCAACTTTCTGCTTTCTGTTCTCATAATTTATTAGTTGCTTAGACAATAAAATATTTTGGTATGTCTAAGTCCATTGTGAGGGTTACTCCAAATTCAAATGGCATTTATTGTAGCCTAATAAAACATTAAATGTTGTCCATACAGAAGGTGTGTACTCACGTAATCTCTGCAGATTCATTTGACTGATAGCCTAGGCAGGATAGTATCTTTCAACTTGTTTTAGATAAAGACAGGACATAATGGCAAAAAATTGATGCATTCCAGCCTCTACAGATAAAGGAAGATATTCCAATATATCTTTGACCACTTATTTTATTTATATGTGACAACTTTAAAGGAAAAGACGTTCTAAGGAAGACACTGCATCCCATTTACGTCTAAGACGGTCGTCCCACAGAAACAAAGAGAAGAAAAGGCTAGAGACATATCACGAAGAAATTTCTAAAAATTCAAAAAAGCAATAGATTTTCTCTGACAGCCATATACGTTGCCACATGAAGAAACCATGCTCTATTGAGTCTAACGATCTCTATTTTATTCATAACATATATTCCTTTGAGTCTAACGAATAGCTTATTTAGACCAACGAATATATATATATATATATATATATATATATTTATATATTTAGAAGCATATGAATGCTATAGAAATAGTGTGAATAAAACTTTGTTTGTTCTAGACAGTGTTTTAGAATGATGCGTAATAGGGGGAGGAATGTTTCCGCTCCACCAGGCTCAACCAAAGGTATGAAATTGTATTAAAATATTGATGAGTACACTAGCACAGGGGCATAGCCCTAAGCAGCATGAGGACATACCCCCAAGCAAAAAGTATAAAGAAATTAAGAGGAAAGCATGAGGACATTGTGATGTAAGGACTATTAGTCTATCTCCCTAATAGTGCCTAGCTGTAAGCGATCTAATCTCAGCAAGCCCTTTGCCAATATAGGAACCTCCTCTTCAGCTAGAAAGATTTGTTGGAAACCACCATTACATGCAAGATTGGAGAAGAAATCAGCTACTTGGTTCCCCTCTCTGAAAATGTGCTGCATAGTAGGAGTGAACAGGTCTAGAAGGCACCAAAGCTCCTCACAAAGGTCCAGAAATCTCCATGGAATGCATGATCTATTAATCAAAAAATTCAAGAGAACTTTTGAGTCCACCTCAATGCAGTGTATCCAAAGGTTGAGAGCATGGGAAAGTCTAAGCCCATCGAGCACAGCAAGGAACTCTGCTGCGAGACTATTGACATGGCCATATGGGTAAGAACAAGCAGCAATCATTTTACCACATTGGTCCATCAAGACAACACCACCTATTGCCACACCTGGATTACCTCGAGATGCTCCATCTGTATTGAGTTTAAGACAATTGATCGGTGGTGGCAGCCACGTGACAACTTGGAATCTAACTTGGGAGTTGATTGGCGTGAGCTTAAAATAAGAGAGTAACTCCATATCCGTATGACTTTCCGGAGGAAAGCTAATATTAGAGAAAATCTGATGTAGCTGAAAGGTAATGCGATGAATAGCAGTTGAAGGCCAAGGGCGGACATTGTCATAGCGTGAGCGATTGCACAATGACCATAGCTCCCAGCATATATAAATTGGAAGAAGCCGTCTAAGCAAGTGTATGCACCTCTTTCCATGGGCATCTTGAAGCCACCCTGACAAATATGAAGCGATCGTCGACTGGGACGGAAATATATTGAAGAGCACCTCGAAATGTGACCAAATAGCTGTCGCCACAGAGCTATCTAAGAAGACATGCCCGACAGTCTCAACAACCGGCTGAGAGCAACAGGAGCAGGCCGAAGCCAAGGGAATGTCCAATGCTTGGACAAATACATCAACAGGGAGCCTATTCTGGATGAAGCGCAAAGCCAGAAATTAGTACTTGGGAGGTATAATTTTGTGCCAGAGTAGATCCAGCTGAAACCAGTGCATATCGAAACATTAGACATATCCACCGAAATGTGTTCTAGAGCCTTATATGTAGAGGAGATAGAAATTTTGCCATGTGGATCTAGTATCCAAAGATTCCTGTAACAAGTGTTAGCACTAATAGGAGAGAGATTTCCAATGTAAGCGTACAGAACATCAGGTGGAAGAAGGTGTCCAAGGCCGTCAATAAATACGACAACAAGCTTCAAGGCGTCTGCAATAGAGAGATCTTTGTGGGGGAAGGCAGACCATGCCTCCAAGTCAACATGATGAATGAGCGCTCCCATGCCTGACCAGTTTTGTAGGAAGAATTTTGCGGAGCCATTACCAATGCTACACTTACAATAAATTTGGAAAATTTGTCTGGTATGTAGAAGGTTACGCCACATTCTAGAACCTAGCTCTCTATATGCTGAGTCAAAATAGCCTCCTAGATAGTATTTACCTTTGACAGAAGAGCACCAAAGAGAATCAGATGTAATAAGCTTCTAACAACGCTTAAACGAGAATGCCTCCGCCAAGAGGGCGAGAGATCGGAAGCCCACACTTCCACTATCTCTGGGTTGACAAAGCGCTCTCTAGGAAAGCCAGTGATACTTTTTGACAGAGTCATTAGAGCACCATAGAAAACGTGAGAGAATTGCCTCAATTTTTTGTAAAATATAGAGTGGAAGAGCTGATGCAGCAAGAATATGAATGGGCATAGAGAGCAAAACGTGCTTGATGAGAGTGATCTTTCCCCCAAATGAAAGTAGGCGACCCATCCAGGATGATACACGTGCTTGAACTTTTGAGATGATGAATTCAAAATAGCTTGCCTTTCTACAGCCAACGAATATGGGAGCACCCAAATAAGTCAATTTGTCATTCCTATGGCGAAATCCAGTGTGCCGAGCTACCTTAGAAATGTAGCAAGGAGGAGTCGACGGAGCCATGATAAAATAACTCTTCAGTGTGCTGATTTTCTGTCCAGAGGCCTCCTCATATTGCCGTAGGAAAGAGATTAGCTTGTTAAGAGCAGCAGATGATGCATTGGAGAATATAAGTGTAGCATCCGCAAATAAGAGATGAGAAATCGTTGGACAAGAAGAAGGAACTTTAAACCTGCAAGTAGGGTGATGCTCCATGAGACAAGAGAGCCCTCTGCTAAGAACTTCCTTTGCGAGGATAAACAACGTCGGGGCCAAAGGATCACCCTGGCGTAGGCCTCTGGTCGATTTGAAGTAGCCTTTGCAGGTACCCTTCAACATAACTGAAAACCAACAGTTTGTAAACATGACACGAATAAAGCCAATCCACTTATCAGCAAAGCCAAACCTTTTAAGGACAGCAAATAAGAATGGCCATTCCAACCTATCATACGCCTTCATCATATCAAGTTTGATAATAATATTTCTGCCCCTTGAAGGGCGAGAGAGTTCCTGCATTAGCTCTTGAGCCAAAGAGATGTTATCAATGATATCTCTAACTTTAACGAAAGCCCCTTGTTGTGGTGAAATAATACGAGGCAGTAAACCACACAAGCGATCTGAGAAAATCCTGGCAATAACTTTTTAAACAAAGTTGCACAAACTAATAGGGCGGAAATCAGCAATGGTGTTGGGGGAGTCCATTTTGGGAATCATAACAAGAAAAGATGATGTATAAGCTTGTGGTAGCAAAGCAGTGCAAAAAAAGTCCAAAACTACTGCCACTACATCATCCCCCACTATCTCCCAACAAACCGTGAAGAAAAGACCTGGATAGCCATCCGGACCAGAGGCGCTGTCACCCGACATCTTGAAGATAGTCTCTTTGATCTCCATCTGTGAAGGGAAGGCCAGCAGGGAATTGTTGTCAGCTTCTAACACTAGTTGAGGAATAATATCAAGGAGATCTTCATGAATAGAATGGCTTTCATATCCGAACAGTTCAGTATAAAAATTAATAGCACAGTCTAAAATATCATCAAATTTCTCATATGTGTTACCATGCTGGTCGGAGATTGAGGATATAGAAAGATTTTTCCTGTTATATTAAGTAATAGCATGGAAAAACCTAGTGTTTCGGTCCCCTTCCAGAAGCCAGTGGACCCTCGACTTTTGTTTCCAAAAAACTTCCTCTCGCAAATGGAGCTCACCAAGCCATTTTCGACAACTCTCCAGCCGCATTAAGTTAACCTCAGAGGGATCAACAATATACTCCTACTCAATGGACAACAACTCCTGCTCACACTGAGAGATATGAGAAAAAATGTTACCAAAAGTATCAACATTCCAACGCTTCATGGCATGCTTTAGCCGTTTGAGTTTGAGGACCAGCTTATGCAGAGGCGAGGCAAAAAGAGGGAGCTCCCATCATTCTTTCACTGTACTGAGGAAGGACTCATGACGCACCCACATATTCTGAAATCTAAAGGGCTTTGGGCCTTGATTTGAAGCATTCAGGAACCTCACCAACAATGGAGAGTGATCAGAATAAACTCTATTCGCCCAGACTAGATGGCGGACAAGAAGGGGGGCTGAATTGTCCCCTTGCCAAGATGGCGGATTTTAAAAACTTTCTAAACTGATTACGGTGGAAACAAATTTAACTACGTTGATTAGCTTAAACAGACGTGAGATTGAAATATTCTCTCAAGCTTTCCGATCTCACTCGAATAAACTATGCAATAGATGGTAGAAATAAATCATAACGCGGATAGTGGATGAAGCAATGTGCGATGGTGCAGTGAATAAAAACCATATAATTGACCTGTGAATGGAGATAGTGGAAAAGGACAATCACACATGCATTCACAATGAACACAGAGATTTTTAGGTGGTTCGGGACCATGACGGGCTCCCTACGTCCACCCCTCACTGAACCCCGGTGAGGCTTCACTACACGCTACAAAATGTAGCAACACGGGGATGAGCTCCAACACCACACACGCTACTTCCGCAGTAATGCACACACGGGGCCTGGCCCCAAGACACTGCCACCGCAGCACTCACACACACAACATCGGGGAACACACCCCGGACTCGAAAACCACAGGGAGACACAGCTCCGTCTTCACACAACCAAACTCGGGGAAACTAGCCCCACAATAGATCCACACACTCGGAGACGCAGCTCCGCTCACTCACAGTAGTATATTGAGTTCTATGAAATAAAATGATATACAATGACCACCCAAAACATTAATCTATACTCAGATAAAAGGATGGAAATGAGAGAAGAAAGATCCCCCCTCAAATCTGTAGAGAAACACGTCCATAAGAGTGGTAGGGTGCGCTGGAGATCATTCCTCGGAGTGGAAGTCGACCAAACTCGTCGGAGATGTTGTAGGTATAGTCTTCAGCAACCTTGCTCACTGCTGCGACTCAGATCGGCAAAAATGGCCTGAAGATGATGTTCCCCTGGTCTTCATCTTCCTCCTCTTTCAAGGTACGTCGCACGTCGCCCCTCTCCTCATTCTTCTTTTCCTGCAAGAAAGGATAGAACAATAAGCCCACACGATTTTTTGCATCGTATGAAATCACAACATATATATAGCAAAGAGAATCAGCAGTAAAAAGACCACATAGCCCCTCTCAAAACCCTTCAAATACACACCCAATAGATGGGAGAAACCCCAAGAGTATTAGTGTAAAAAGCCCAAGCAAATCGGTCCAAAAAATGGGCATTTCGCAATCAATCCGGAAAAAACGATCCGGACGAA